>PVJH01015726.1:0-52518 GCA_004026705.1 Nesogale talazaci | reverse complement strand
TATTTATAAGTTTAGTATTAAGGCGGCAGATGGACCTTGAGTCTCTACTCAAATACTCCCTCAATGTAAGAGCTCTTTATTCTATTAGCCTGGCCTTCCATGATGCTCACCTTCCCCACACAATCACTGAACACAAATTAGGTACATAAGCAAAATGTGGTGAAGAAAGCTGATGGTGCCTGGCTATCAAGAGATAGCATCTGGGGTCATAAGGGCTTGGAGATGAGCAAGTGGTCATCTAGCAGGGAAGCAACCAAGCCCATAAGGAAGAAGTCCACCAGACTTCAAAGGCCCAGAACAAAAAAAAAAATCATATTGATGTGAATGAAGCGGAAGATGGCGTGGGTTCTGTGTTGGGCTGAGAACCTTCAGGTCAGCAGTTTGAAACCCCCCGCTGCTCCTCAGGAGAAAGACGAGGCTTTCTGCTCCTTTAGGAAGTGCAGTCTCAGAAACCCACAAGGATGGTTCGAATCTGTCCTAGGGGGTCGCTGCCAGTCAGAATCGACTCAGTGGCAATGAGCTTTGAGTTCGGGGGATATTGCCAGGGGCCCTCATGCTCAGTGGCTAAGTCCTTGGCTGCTAACCCAAAGGTAAACCAGCATAAGATCTGGTGACCCGCTCCTATAAAGACTTCGACTCTATGGGGACAGTTCTACCCTGTCCCAGAGAGTCACTCAAAACTAGAATCAACCCATCGTGATGTTTATGGAAAACCCTCCTTCCTTGTTCTCAGGTTCATCATTGGAGACACTCCCCTGCTTTCCCCCTGAGGTGAGACGTGGCCAGGGGTTTGCTTTGTCCAAAAACAGATGAGCAGCTAGCATCTTTTAAAGCCAATATCTGGCAGGCCACATTCCCTGTCCCTTACAAGATGGAATTTCTGCCATCTTGGGGCCCCAAGAAACGAGTCTAATCAGAGTGCTTCCCGCTGCCCATGCTGGACGTGCAGCAGAGGCAGGAGAGAAAGTTCAGCTCTGTGAAGTCTACGAGATTTGGGCATGTTTGTGACAGGAGCCAAGTCTTGTCGCTCTGACCATCACCCCAGAGAGGCAGCACGGCAGGCTGGTGTCCCTTGTACGATGTGTAGTCCTACTTTTCTAACTCCCTTCCAGGTCCTGCCAATCCTCCTGAAATAAACCTGGAGCAGCCTCCTATAAATTGTCATCCCATCCATACCTGTCATTACCCCCGGCCCCGGCTCCGTGGGTTGGTCTGGTCCCATGGTGCAGACCCTTGAGTTCCTGGAGCATACTGCCACTGCACTCTGCCCTCTCTTCCTGGGCTGCCCTTCCCATCAAAACATCCTCAGGCTTCCGCCCTCACCTCCTTCAGGCTTTTGCTCAGATGCCACCTTCTTGGTGAGAACTTTCCCGGCCGTCTTGTCTAAAATTAGAGTCCGCACACACTTCCTTTCCCCCTTTCCTGTGTTAGTGTTTTTTCCTTAGCACTTGCCAAAGCTTCACCTTGTCTACCTTGGACTTTCTCCCTCCTGCTCACTCGTCTGTTGCTCTCCATCTATATATTGGAATGGAAGTCCTCTTCAGGCAGGGTTCTCTGTCTGCTTCCCATGTCTCCACTCTCCAGCACAGCGCCGCTGGGCCGCTCATAGATGTCTTGCAGATGCCTTTGAATGAATGATTTGGTTCATGAATGAACGAACAGGGGGAACATCTACTCAGCCTTGTGTGACTCTCTCATGTTGCCTTGCGCGAGAGCAGATAGAAGCTGCTGCCCACCCCCCAACTCTCCGCAGAAGAATTTACATCTGAGTCTGATCAGAGCACCCAGGAGCAAGGGAAGGGGGAGGAAGAGAGAGTGGAGCACATCCTGGCCTGCCAAACCCTGAGGATGATATTCTTGCTCAGAGCAGCCAACGCACAGAAAGGACCATAAATCTAGTCCCACACTAGATATGGTATCCCTCACTGACCCGTGGTGTCCCTCACTGTCTCTATGGGGACAACACTGGAGAATTATGGGAATTATGGGAATTATGTGGGAATTATGCCTGATCTGACCCCACCACACTGAGGCAAAACACTAAGGGCGTGCAACAGAACAGCAAGGGGAACAGAGCAAGGGAACACCAAAAATAGACTTTGGGGCCAGCATGTGGCACCCCATCAGATTCAACTGGAAAATACTCCTGAAGGTCAACAAATAGATCTTGAACTATTTATAAGCATCTCTCTCTCTCTCTCTTTTGTCATTGTTGTTGTTTTGTTTTCTTTTTGTTGCTGTGTTTTGATGTCTTGTTTTTTGTGCACAGTATTATCTCTGTGGGTCTAGCTAGAGAAGATAGGCGGGATATACAATTTAGGAGAAAACAAAAGGACTGATGGTTCCAGGGGAACATGGGAGAGGGGGAGTAGGGGGAAAGGAAGTGGGTGTTAACAGACCCAGGGATAAGGGAACAACAAGTGATCAAAATTGATGGCGAGGAGGGTATCAGAGGCCTGGCAGGGCTTGATCAAGAGCAATGTAACTGAGAGGAGTTACTGAAACCCAAATGGAGACTGAACATGATAGTGGGACAAGAGGAAAGTAAAAGGAAATAGAGGAAATAGCTAGGAGGCAAATGACATTTATAGAGGTCTAAATACAGGCATGTACATATGAAAATATTTTTACATATGACAATGGAGAAAAAGATCTATGAACATACATTTATAGGTTTAGTACTAAGGTATCAGATGGACATTGGGCCTCTACTCAAGTACTCCCTCAGCACAAGAACTGTTCTATTAAGCTGACATTCCATGATACTCACCTTCCCTACACTATTGCTGAAGACAAAGTGGGTGCGTAAGCAAATATGGTGAAGAAAGCTGATGGTGCCCGGCTATCAAAAGATAAAGCATCTGGGGTCTTAAAGGCTTGAGATAAACAAGTGGCCATCTAGCTGAGAAGCAACAAAGCTCATATGGAAAAAACACACCAGCCTGTGTGATCATGAGGTGCTGATAGGATCAGGTAGCAGGCATCAAAGACCCAGAACAAAAAGTCATGTCATTGGGCTGAGCCCCAGTGGTGTAAGTGGTTGAGTGCGGAACTGCGGCCCGCGGGCTTGGCGGTTCAAATCCAGCAGCAGCTCTCAGAAGCAGCGCTGGGTAGCTCCCACCACCACCAGAGGGCAGTGATGTAAAAAAAAAAGTCATATCATTGTGAATGAGGGGGAGTGCGGAGTTGAAACCCAAAGCCCATCTGTAGGCAACTGGACATCCCCTTACAAAAGCGTTGCAGAGAGGAGATGAGCCAGTCAGTGTGCAGTGTAGCACCTTTGAAACCTACAACTTTCCTCTAGTTCTTTAATGCTTCCTCCCCCTCACTAGCATGACCCTCATTCTACCTTACAAATCTAGCTAGATCAGAGGATACACACTGGTACAGAACAGAGCTGGAAGCACAGGGAACTCAGGACAGATGAAGCCCTCAGGACTAATCCTGAGAGTAGCGATACCAGAAGAGTAAGAGAAAGGTGGGGCGAGAAAGAGGGAACTGATTACAATGATCTACCTATAACCCCCTCCCTGGGGAACAAACAACAGAAGAATGTGGTGGCCACAGCAGACTCCAACATCAGAATGACCGTGAGGTAGGCTCAGAATCGGGCAGGGTTTGCTCTGTTGTACAGAGGGTGGCCGACTACACAGCACTTAACAATAGCAACACAGCCTACCCAAGAGGGCACATAGACCTGACCCCCCAGTTTCATTCTCAGATTGGTTTCCCAAGTGCTTGGAAGATCATGGTTAGCAGCGGTCTAATGGGAGCAGAAGACTGACTTCCTGGAAGACGGCCCTTTAAGCAAGATTATCCCAAAGCTCCTGGCACACGTCTGGGGTCTTCTCGGTCCACGCAGGCTTACGTGCAGAGCCCATCTGTGAACTGATTACAAGCAATGGGGCAGGCTTGACCACACTTGACTTGGATTAAGCCCAGTGGGTGTCTTGGATCTGGTCCACTGCCTGAGTGGAACCTGAGCTGACATTCATCCTACCTCCCCTCCTGGCTGAGTGAGAGCATCCTTCCAAACTTGACCTGTCAAATGGGGACCATCACAAGGCCAGTTCATAGAGTTCTTTGGAAGAGAAGTGACCGATGGGTGCAACGGTCCCAGTCCAGTCCCCGACAGTCCTGCAAACACCCAATAAACAGCCTGGCGGACAAAGGCGTTAATAAGCAGAATGATCGTTTTCTTGAATGGACGGGGAGGCAGTGGGTTTTAGAACCTTTACGACAGCCTCACGGATTAGACATTATCCTGATTCCCGGTTGGCACAGGGAGACATGGAGGCACGGAGGGACTGAGTAGCTGGCTGGAGGTCCCTCAGGGTGCAAGGAGGATTTGCAGCCCGACTCCAGTTCTGGTGGGCCCCTACTAGGTGCTTAGCTGTTCAGCATGGCGCAGAACCTGCCATGGGACGTCACCGGTGACACCTGGATGTATTGATAGATCCATTGAGACTACCAGCTGACACATACTCCGCCCCCCAGTTACTGAGTGACTGAGCCCACTGCAGCGTGCTCAGCCCACTTCATCAGCCCACTTCATTTGCATCAGGCGGCATCCCTGCACCCACCTGAGTGCCCCCGAGAGACGGCCGGGATGGAGCTCCAAGTCACGTTTGTCATCGGTGCGAAATACTGTAGTGAGTGGGGTTTCCAGCACCGTCAACAGCCTGAGGCCCCTTCCGCTCCTTTGCAGAGTAACAATTGAGTCAGAGCCAAGGAGGCAGGCTAAATTTAACAACACATGCTGGTGAGCAACTTGCAGGGTTAGGCCAGGTAGCAGGGACACTGCTGTCCCCGACGCCCCTCTCTCTCCAGCCGGGAAAGGTCCTGGGGCAGGTATCTGGGGCCTCAAGTGATGAGCAGGGGTGATCAGAGACACGATGGAGACCCACCTCTTTCTCACGGAGCAGGGCGAGGGGCGAATGACAGAGTGCCCATTTCTCTCTGTCTGTCTCTGTCTCTCTCTCCCCCTGTCGCCTGAAATGTCTCTCTGGCATGCTCTCTCTCCTTCTGGGTTTCTATCCATCTGTCTGCCAGTCTCTCATTTCTGATCCTTTTTCTCTTTCAGTCACTCTCTCTGAGTGTGACTTTCTCTCTGGGTCTCTCCATGTGTCTGAGATCTCTCTCTTTGAGTGTCTCTCCCGCTAGGTGTCTCCTCCTCTATCTCCAGCTATTTGTCTGTCCTCTGTCTTGCAGCCTCTGACTGTTCTTTTCAGTCTCTCTCTGAATGTCTCTCTGTCTCTAAGTCTCTGTCTCTCCCTCTCTATCTCCAAGGGCCTCTCTGGACTCACCCCCCCCTCTCGGTGTTTCTCTCAGTCTCTTGGGGGTGAGAAGGGTCCTCTCTTTGTGTCTCCGGCCATCTCTTTCTTGCTTCTATATGCACCTTTGTTCTCTCATCCCCACTACCAGCTCTCCATCTACTAGCCCTGGATGGTGGCTTCAAGTGGGCAGGGCACTGGGCAAGGAAGAGGCGTTCCCTACACCTGCAGGGTGGGTTCTTAGCTGCTGCAGGCTCATGGTGGGAAGGAGGTATCTTTGGCCGTTGCCTGGAAGCAGAGCCCAAGATGAGGACTCTGGGGCCAGAATTGATCAAGGGATGCTCTCAAGAGAGACCAGAAGGCAGCGCTTTTCAATGTCGGCTGCAGTTTATCATTACCTGGGGAAATGTTTGAAATCCTGGCGGCTGGGCCTCATGCCTCTCCAATTAAGAAACAGCCTTGGGGATGTTTCCAGTTTAAGAACCAGTGGTTGGAGGAGAATTCAGGAAGCAGGCCTGTGTGTGCCATGAACCCATAAGCTTGTCCCACCCCAGGGCCTTAGCACCTGCTATTCCACCTCTCTTGAACACCCTTCCTCTATATCATATGGCAGTCCCTTCCTTCTTCCATCCTCCTCTCTCTCTCTCTCTCTCTCTCTCTCTCTCTCTCTCTCTTCCTCCCTCCCTCCTTCCCTCCTTCCCTCCCTCCATAAGAACAGTTAAATTCATTAGGCTTAAATGTGCCGATGCCATGCTGGGTGCTTAATGGACATTTTACTTTGGTTGCGTAACAGACTAGGAAAGAAGTGCTATTTAAAATTATTTTTAAGCTACTTTACCTTTGTTGAGCATAAACCCGGCAGAACCAGAAAACCAACCAACAGCAGCGTAAGCCCAATCCACTGCTCTTGAATCATCTCAACGCCTAGGGAGTCTGTAGGCCACAGTAGGACTGCTCCGTAATGTAACTTCCCAAGACTGTGTCCCTTGATGGGAACAGACTCCTCTTCCTTCCCTGCAGAACCTCATCTTTCTCCCAAAGAGTGACTGGTGGATTTGAACCACCGACCCTGTGGCCAGCAGCCCAGTGCGTAACCCACTTATATACAGTAGAGCGTGCACCAACTCAATCATGTGCACATGCCCAATTCAGCCACCTTGCTTACCCTCTTTAAAAAAAAAAAACAGATCATTTTATCAGGGGCTCGTACAGCGTTTATCACAATACATATACTGTGTCAGGCACCTTCGCACGCCTGCTGCCGTCGTCATTTTCAAAACATTTGTTTTCCACTCAAGCCCTTGACACCAGCTAGTCATCTCTTCCCCTCCCACCCTCCTCCCCCTCCCTCCTCCCTCATGAGCCCTTGATAAATGATAAATTATTACTCTTTTGCCATAATGCCCAACATCTCCCCTCGCCCACTCCTCCACCGTCCGTCCTCCAGCTAGAAGGTTATATGTAGATTCTTGTTCCCCCATCCCTGAGCCTGTCCATGCCACCTCCTCCCCTCCTCCCCCACCTCCCCCCAGACCTGTCGATCCCGTCGTCCTCTCCTGCCAACTGTCTATCCAGGTATGCTTCTTTCTTGAGCCGCTCCATTTTGGGGGCTCAGACCACGTCGCTTCCCACCACATGACCCCCGGAATGTCCTCTGTCGCTGTCTGCCTCATTAAGGAGACAGCGCGACCCGTCCTGTTGTCGTTTGCCCAGTCCCCTCTGTGTCCCATTAGCTCCCCACAGGGACATCGTCCTCTGAGCATCGTGGGCCAGCATGGGGACCGGCCCAGCTCTCTCTGATCACCCTCTTGGGCAAGTGATCTCACCCCCCGTTTCTGAGTTGCTGCTCCCCGGTAACATCCACACGCTGCTTCCTAGGCTGCTCCCTGCCTCTGTCCAACTGCCGCCATCCGTTTCATTCTCCATGGAGGGACCTGTGAGAAACACGTGCAGACATTCTTTATGAGGCAAACGGCCCTCTTGTGTGATCCTAAGAGGACTTAGGGGATTTGGGGGGTTAAAGATGAGCCCGGTCAATGGTTTCCGGGCTTCTTTCAGCCTCGGTGGCTCTAGCAAATCTGGATTCCCTGAGGATCTGACATCTTCCTCCTTTCCATCGGGAGTGGTCCATGGAACCTTTTGTGAACATGTCCAGGAGTGGCAGCCAGGCACCCTCCAGGAGGAGGGGCGGTTATCTTCATCTCACAACAGAGGGTAGCGGGGCCGGCCACCTGGCCAGAACGCTCCCCGGGAGTAAGGCCCCATGCACAACAGAATCAGGCTATTGGGTTCAAGCTTGCAGATTTTCAAAAGGAGACCTACAGGCCCTGTCCTCCCTCGTCTATCTCCTGACAGCTCCCCAGAATCCTCTTTCGATTCCTAGCAGGAGCCAAGACCGCAAGGACAGGTGGAGGTAAGAGTGCTGATGGAAAAGCTTACCATGGCCTGGCTGGGGCTCGAACCGGGATCTCACATGTGGAAGGAGTTCTACCCCTGAAGCAACACTGCCCCCATCGTAAAGGAGAGAGAACATGGAGTGTGACCCATTTTAATGGCGTGGATTTCATTCACAGAGTTTACCAGGATCTAATGCCAGAATTTTTTGTTTTTTAAAATCACCTCACATAGATTTTAAAGTGAAGTCCATCCGCTGCCCAAACCCTCTGGAAAGCGTTGAAAAGCCGGGCTGTTACTTCAAGGATGCGGGTGCACCTGATCCAAGCTGTGGGGTGTTCAGTCGCCTCCTGTGCATGTGAGAAGGTGGACTTGGGCTACGGAAGGCTGAAGAGAAACCGAGGCCTTGGCATGGTGGTGCTAGAGAGGAAAGTGAAAGGACTACGAACTGCCCAAACAAACGGGTCTGGCTTCGACCAGGGACAGCCAGGATGCTCCTCAGAAGCAAGCAAGCAGGGTGAGACTCGTCTCAAGACGGTGGACCCCTGATCCGGAGAGACCAGTCCCTGGAAAAGGACATCATGCATGGTAACATAGAGGGGCAGCTAACCGGAGGCAGGCCCTCGGCACGGTGGATCGGCATGGGTGGCTGCCAGTGATGGAGTCAAACAGGAACCACGGTCGGGGGGTCACAGGACTGGGTGGTCCATTTAGTTACTATGTCAGACCCTCCTGGCTGCCTCTCAAGACAGCCTCATCAGTAAGATCTCCCCATTCCCTCTAGCACGGTTCCTGGCTTTCTCTCACTTTCTCTTAGTCCCCAGGCATTTGCCTCGTCTAAGTTTTGCTTATAAGTGACAGCCTCTCCTCCTTTCCCACTTGTCCCCTGCTGTTTGGCGGCATCTGAAATCATCGTTGGAGACATTCCTGTGGCCTGGGCATCACAGCAGAGCCCCGGGTTGGCTCCAGTGCATTCCCAGGCCCAGAACAGTGCCTGACACACTGGCGGTGTTCAGTGTGGTTGCTGTCTCTCGACTGGAGCTCTGGCTGGGAATCCAAATAGCTCATTAACATGCATGGGATTCGACCCTGAAGGGATCTAGAGGATTCTGAGGCTTGGAGTGGGAGGAGACCTGAAAATCCTGGGAAGGAACCAGCTGTGCCCCCGCAGTCTCAAATGGATGGCAGGATTGCAAAGAGAGAGATGCCGAATGGCCGGGAAGGCCCCAGGGTCCTTCACCACTCAAGGGTGAAGCCGAGAACAGAGGTTGGGCGGGCCTGCTTACCTCATCGGCAAATGCAGTGTGGACTGCGGTTGCCCAGGGGGTTGGTGGCTCTGAGTCCAGCTTCAGGGTCCGCAGTTTGCTGTGAGCTTTGGTGCCATCCCGGCCAGCATCTGGGGGCTGGGTCCTGGGCTTGTTGGGGCAGCCTGAGGAGAGCCGTTGGGCTCAAGGTCTGGAACATAAACACTCTCCAATTGCCGCCGTGTTGGACTGCTCAAAAACTCACCGCCTTCAAGTCGATTCTGGCAGGATGGAGAAGTACCGCTCCTGTGCGTCTCTGAGGCTGTAAATCTTTTTTTTTTTCCATCACCGCCCTCTGGTGGGAGTGGGAGGCCCAGCTTTGCTCCTGGAGAGCCGCTGCCAGATTTGAACCACCAAGCCCGTGGGCCGCAGTCCCGCACTCAACCACTGCACCCCCGGGGCTCATTCGAGGCTGTCAATCTTTACGGGGATAGAAAGCCTCGTCTTTCTCCCACAGAGCAGCTGGGGATTTGAATGGCCGACTTCGAGGTGGTCTGTCCAGCTCACAGCTCACACTCACTGCCATCAAGTTGATGCCGGTTCATAATGAAACTATAGAACAGGCTAGAATTGCCCATGTGGGGTTTCCTTTGTGGGACCAGAACAGCTAGTGGTTTCATGCTGCTGATCTTGCAGATCGTAGACCTACGTGTAACCACTGTGCCACCAGGGACCCTTGGTAGATTGCTGCTGCTACTGCTGCTGCTGCTAGGTCAGGGGTCCTCAACCTTCTTCATGCCACGGCCTCTCATAGAGTTCCTCATGTGCTGGTCATGTACCACACAACCGTAGTCTTATTTTCGTTGCAACTCCGTGAACTGTCATTTTGCTACTGTTATGAATCGGGGGACCCCTGTGAAAGGGTCTTTTGACACCCCACCCCTCCGAAGGGGTCGCAACCCACAGGTTGAGAACCGCTGTGCTAAACGCTCTGGCGTTGGAGGTGACTCACGGTGACCCCCTGCACAAAAGAACAAACCACTGCATCGTCCTGTGTCAGCCTCACAACTCTTCCTCTGCTTGAGCCCCTGGATGTAGCCCGTGGGTCGGTCCGTCTCAGTGTTTGTCTTTCCCTCCTTCGCTGCCCGTCCACTTTATCCACCCTGATGTCCCTTCCAAGGGACTGGTCTTTCCTGACAGCATGTCTAAAGGATGTAAGACGAAGCCTCGCCATCCTTGCCTCTTCTTCCAGCGGAGATCACTTTGTCTGGTTAGCAGTTCCTGGCCCTTTCAATCTTCTTGTCCGGCACCACATTTCGAAGGCATCGATTTTTCTTCAGCCTTCCTTATTCAGTGTCCAACTTTCACAGGCACGTGAAGCAACTGAAAATTCCACGGCTTGGGTCAGGTGCGCCTCAGTCCTCCAAGGAGCACCCTTGCCTCCCAATACTCTAGAGAGTTCTCGTGTTGTGGGTTTACCTAAGACAACGGGTCTTTCAAGCTCTTGGTGACTGCTTCCCCGAGCATACTGTAGCTCGATCTAAGCAAGACAAAATCCTTGACTGCTTCGACCTGGTCTCCATTGTCGCCTGTTGGCCCGGTGGGGAGGGCGTGGGTGTCTTTTACACTGAGTTGTAATCCATCCTGTAAGCTGCAATCTTTGATCTTCATCAGCAAGCGCTTGGAGTCCTCCTTGCTTTCCGAGAGCAAGGTTGTACCATACGCATAGCGCGGGTTGTGAATAAGCCTTCCCGTCCCATCAAGCTGCCGCCTTCTTCACATAAGCCAGCTCCTCTGATGGTCTGCTTAACATACAGATTGACTGAGTTTGGTGAGTGGCTACAACCCTGATGCACACCTTTTATGATTTTAAAATATGAATATATCCGTGTTCTCTTTGCATAACTCTCTCTTGATCCGTGTTTAAGTTCCAAATGAGCACAACCAAGGGTTCTGGAATTCCCATTCTTCTTTATATATTCTTCTTCATCCATATGGATTGTTGTGTCTACACAGTCAAATGCCTTTGCATAGTCAATGAAACACAATAAGTGTCTTTCTGGTATCCTCTGTCTTGAGCCAAGATCCATCTGTCATCAGCAATGATATCCCTTGTTCCACTGTCCCCTGGGGAATCCAGTGTGAACTTCTGGCAGCTCCCTAGCCATGTCTTGTTGCGACCACTCTTAGGTGACCTTCAGCAAAATTTTACCTGTGTGTCAAGTACTTGTCCATGAGCATGTTGTACTGTGGTGGCTTGTGGGTGGCTGTGATGCTGGACATGGTGTCACTGGGATTTCAAATGCCAGCAGGGTCATCCAAAGTGAATGGGTGCCAGCACAGCTTCTAGACTAAGAACAGGGGGGCTCAGCTCCCCACTTCCGAGGAAGAAGCTGCTGGAAACCTTATGCAGAGCTTGGAGGCATTGCCCAACGGTGGACTGCCAGTGCACTAGAAGCCATAGTGATGAACTTGTATTGGATAGCCACGATGAAGAAAACTATTGCCGTCATTAGTGTGATCAGTATTACTACACTGTGTCAGGTAGGAGAATGGACAGTGCTCTCAAAGGGTCTGCATTCGAACTTTGATTCTGGGACTTTCCAGTATGACCTCGGGCCAAACATTTGCCTCTCTGGGCCTCGGTTTCCTCACCTGTAAAAGGGGATAGTGATCACATCTAACTCCTGTCAACCAATTGTGGAAATATTTCCTATTTAGTGTCATTTTTTTCCCCTGCCGTCACCATAAAACTTATCAAGTTCCACTTTTTCCTCTAATTTGGAATATTTTTGATGACATGCCTCTTCTGTCAGTGGGATTGTTAGAGGATGCAGCCCCTGTGGAAACCCGTTCCTCAACTTTTTGCTGAGTCTGACTCCCGTCCGACTCATCCACTTGACCATATTGCCTGGTAAGCATTGGTTTATAGAAACCAAAGCCAACCCCACTGCTATGGGGTTGATTCTGACTCATGGCGACCCTATTCTGGATTTCCAAGCCTGTACATCTTGACTGGGGCCTTATCTTTATTAAGCTGGTGGGTTTGAACCAGTGACTTGGTACTTGCCCGCCTAATGCTTAACCCACAGCACCACCAGGACCCTTTCACAATGACTCTACAGTCCAGTAATTGCCCTCCTAGGCATACACCCAGAGACTCGAAAGCGGGGACGCAAGCAAACCCAAGCACATCAGTATTCATCACAGCATTATTTACAACAGTCCAAAGATGGAAGCAAGCCAAATGTTTATCACAGCTAACTGGATAAATACAATGTGGTATCGCCGTGGTGTCAGGCCGGGTTCTCAAGAGAAACAAAGATGGTGATGATTATATGTGTGGGTAAAGACATAAATTCAGACCAAGCAAGTGGCACACACAGTTCCAGACGTGGATAAGTCAAAGTCCCGGTCAAGACTATGGGTCAGATATTAGTCTGGAGGCACGCCCTGAGTTATGTAGTTGCCTTGGCTCATGAATGAGGAAACAGAAAAAATGAACCCGCGAGGCGGAAGGCTACAGGCCAGTGGAGGTAGAAGTGGATGACTCCAAAGTAACCAAGTCCAGCTTGTGGCTGAGGAGTCGAATAAATCTGAGGTTGTAGGCAGTATGTCAGACAGCAGATAGCTCCCAGAGTCATCAGACAATATGGCCAGTGGGTGAGCCAGGCAGAAGTCAGACCCAGCACAAAGGAGAACACACTGTCTTCCCACAGAAGCTGTTTAAGTAGCAGCAGGCCCCTGACGGAAGCTGCCTCTTAGTTACAGCAAGGTTGGAAGGTTGGGCAGCACCTCACCCTCATTTTGCCCACCTGCTCACAAAAGATTCCATCACGAAGTTGATCGTATTCTTTGAGCTCACATCATGGGAGAATCCTGACATAAAACCTAACCAACACAGCCCTCACATAGAATATCATTCAACCAGAAGCAGAAATGAGGTTCGAACATATGTGATGGCATGTATACATTTTTCTTCTTTTCTTGTCATTTTGTTGTTGTTGTTTTGTTTGTTTTATTAGTGGCTCGTACAACTCTTTTTTTTAAAACATTTTTAGGGGGATCATACAACTCTTAATACATACATGTATCTATTGTATGCAAAACACATTTGTGCATCTGTTGCCACCATCAGTCTCAAAACATTTTCTTTCTACTTAATCCCTTGGTATTAGCTTCTCATATTGCCCCTCCCTCCCTTCTCCCCCTCCTCCGATATGCATACATTTTTAAAGCCTTCTGCGGAGTAGATCAGCCAGACTCAGAGGGACAGCGATTGTATGGTCCCACTTGTATGAAATATTGAGGATAGGCAAATGTGTACAGTTGAACCACTTGTCTGTCAGTCGATTGTGCTGTGGTGGTTTGTGTGTCACTGTGATGCAGGAAGCTGGGTCACTAGTATTTCAAATACCAGCAAGGTCAACCAAAGCAAACAGGTTTCAGCAAAGTTTCTGGACAAAGAACAGGCTGTGAAGAAGGACTGTGCTGTTCCCCTCAGAGGAGTTAACCACAGGAAACCTCTGGATACAGATAAAAGTCTATGAGGAGATCACAGGGACAGGCAGGGGAAGGAATAGAGAAATTGTCAATTATAGGGCTCTGAGTTTCCACTAAGGGCGATGAAAAAAAACCTTAGTAACAATTAATGGTGATGATTGGACAAGATGGTGAGCGTGCTGTTGAATTGCATACATACAAAAATGTTGAAATAGCAGGTGTCTTTTGCATGTATATATAAAAAGCAAAATTTTATTGGCCTGTCCAGTACTTGTCCATCAGTCTGTTGTACTGTGGTGGCTTGTGAGTTCCGGTGATAGTGGAAACGAGGTCGCTGGGATTTCAAATGCCCGCAGGGTCACCCAAAGTCAGCGGATGTCAACAGAGCTTCCAGATAAAGACCAGACGGAATTTTTCTATTACACGTATATGCATATAAATACATATATGTATATGATGTCTCAGCATTAGAAGCACTCATCATTTATGCTCCCAAACTGGGAAGACCAACAGCAGGAAGAGATCCATATGTCTGTCTCTTCCAAAGAAAGGTGACCCAATGAAATGCAAAGATTAGTGAACAATATCAGTAATATCACATGCAAGTGAAAGTTGGCTGATGAAAATTTTAAAACGCTTGCAGCTGTACACCAGCAGGGAAGTGCCAGAAATTCAAGCTGGATTCAGAAGAGGCTATGAAATGAGAGATATCATTGCCGATATAGGTTGGAACTTGGCTAACACCAAAGACTATTAGAAAGACATTTGCCAGTGTTCCATTGCCTGAGCAAAGACATTCTACTGTGCAGACAAGAGCAAACATGTAGATAATAACAAAGTGTGGATCACACTATAAAGACTGGGGATTCCGAAATTGTGCTCTTGCACACAAAGCAAGAGAGTTGTTGGAATAGCACAAGAAGATACCGCGTGGTTTCAAAATCAGGAACGCTATAGCTTCTCACCATACGTAGCCCGTCTGTGTTCTGAGTACGTAATAGGAGACGCTGGACTTTATAGGAAGAAGGCTGTGGCGTGGGGTGGGGAGGAAGACTCGTGAACAGTCTGCACAGCATGCAGATGACACAACTGTGCCTGCTGAAAGTGGCAAAGCACTCCAAGCACAGTGCTGCTCCCTGACAGTGGGGCGATTGGAGTGTTATGAGAGAAAGCAGCCTTATGAGGGAAAGGTGTGGCGGTCTGGCGGTGCAAAGGTTGATCGCTTTGAAAACTCAGTGGGCAGTTCTGCCTTGGCTTACTGGGTCACTATACGTTGGAGTTGACTCAGTAGCAAAGGTTCTATACAGGTACACACACATCCATATACATGCATTAGTATGTAAGGGAGCTTTCAAAAGTGCAAGGAAAAATGAAATGAAAAGATACTGGAGTTTTTCCACAAACTATCTATATCATATCTATCTATCTATATCATATCTATCTATCTATCTATCTATCTATCTATCTATCTATCTATCTAATGTGGGCATTGCATTAAAATAGCTCTTCCTAAAAAGAACCTTGTTGGTTGTGCCTCCCATTCTCTCTCTTCCTCTTCAGCGAGCGCCTCCCTCCCCACCCTCCGTAGTTAGCAAGGTGGGAGCCCACCTAAATGGGACAGGACGGCTCCAGGAAGGTGGGTGGAATTGGGCTAAATCATTCTAATAAAACCTTAGGAGGACGGTGCCATTGATGGGCTGGGGAAGCAGCACAGAACACTGCAGCGTCATCCCACCAGAGAGGCCCGGGAGGCGGGATATTGATCTCCTACTCTCTCCTAATGAGTCATTGATGGAGAGCATTAATTGCTTCTGGGATTGTTAACTTGCCAGCACTTCTGGCTGGTCTTTTTCCCCAAACCCCCACCCCCACCCCCTGGCACGGGTACAACGGGCAGAACCCACACGTCGGGTATGGAATCCTGAAGACCTCGTCAGTGGTCACCACAGGCCCTTAATGTGGGGCTGTTCTGAAGTCTCAAGTTCTCAAGTTGAATGGAGAAAAGGCTGATAGAGGCATGAGGGTAAGGCTAGGTTGCTGTAACAAAGAAGCCCCGTGATTATTTCAAAGCCTTTAAGAAGGGAGTTCATCTTTCGACACTTGCTACAGTCTAAGGTGAGCAGTCCAGGTGGCAAGGGGGCCCACTCTTTGTAGTTTGTGGCTCGGCTGTGGCTGCAGAGGCAGTCAGTTCCCCCATCCACGCAGCCACAGCAGACCCTGGCAGCCCGGTGTGCCCGCCCAACCCAGTTCATGCCCCCTGCATCTCAATGGCTAGGACTTTTCCTGGCCACCAGAGCCTACTGCATCTGCAAGCAGGGCAAATCCGAAGTATTGGGGGACCTTACACACTCTTGGGAGCAGCCCCCACCAGTGACTGATGAGAGCTGGTGGGCACTTCTAGTTCCCCACCACTCCACCCGCCACCTCAACCCCCCCTATACACACCACCACCACGACCCTTCCCCCATACACACGTGTCCTGGCTTGGAATTGAGTGTTCTACGCTGCCTCCCAGAGCTCCCCTGTGGTCTTGAGCTCCAGGTGCCCACATGGATAAGTGCTAGATTTCCTTTCCTTCCCTATTTCCCCTTCCCTCTCTTCCTCCTGGTATTTTCTGACAACTATTTATACTTCAGGCTAGCCTTGCTTCAAGACTGAGGGTGTAGTTCCGCATGAAAACACACCTCTCTCTCTCTCTCTCTCTCTCTCTCTCTCTCTCTCTCTCTCTCTCTCTCTCTCTGCATCCCTATTCAGAAGATGCCCTGAAAAACATTTGCTTTCCTGTTCCTTGGTCACATGGCCTCCCTGGCTCGGGCGTAGCTGGGACATGTAGTCCATCCATGTACTACAGGATGTTGGTAGGCACAACCCCTCCCATCTGTAGGGTCACCAGCCATGGGCTGGACGGAGGTCACAAGCTTAACCACCTTGACTCACAGAGGCCCAGAGGTCACACCTCAGGGCCATACCACTAGAGGGGAGAGGGAGGCAAAGTGTCCGTCTGCCAACTGCTCCTCATCAATCGTTGGTTGAGGTCATTAATTGTCTCTGAGGGTGCTAAGTCGGCTGATCTCCCTCCCTTTACCCCAAGCCCACAGGGGATCGTAGTGGGGAGCACAGGCAACATGTGATATATGGTTCCTGTGGATAGCCAAGGATGCCCTGCATGGAAACCACAGGCCCGCTTGTGGATGGGGTTGTATTGACAAGTTTGCTGGCCTCCTGGCTGGCCTCAAAGCGTCCACACCCCCACACCTTTCTGAGGAGCTCCCATCTTGGGGTGGCAGCACTTGAGCTCTGAATTTCAAAGCAACCAGCCTGTTGGTCCACCTGTAGGGAGGGGTTTGCATCCAGAGAACAGCCTGCTTCCCAAGACACAGGCCCCACCCCAGGGGTCTCTGGCCTGGGACTCAGGGACCTACCTTCTTGCAGGCTGACCCCTGTTCTTTAGAGGGCTCCCCTTGACCCGTTGGGGCTCTCTGATTGATTTCCATGGGGGTGGGGGAAGGGAGGAGTGGTGAAGGCTCCCTGCTGTTCTTCCGTTTTGTTTTGTCCTGTTCGTGGGGGCAGCCACACACGCCCCCGAGTCACTTTCCGCTTGCGCACGGTGGATGCGCACCAGGCAGCGACATCTGCCTCCATCCTCACCCTCAGGCCCCCGATGTTCCCTAACACCCTAACAGAGACTCCCATTCTCTCTCTCTCCCCCTCTACCCCCCCCCCCACTCTAGTTCCTGACCACCCCCTCCCAGACTGCAAATGGGCTCTAGACGCTTGCCTTCCTTGATGTCGCTCTCTTAGAGGCTGACTTGGGCTCTGGGTTCTGGCCGGTTCTCCCAGGGAGGCGGGAATGGGTGGGGCTCCCCCCACCCCCACCCCGGCTACTCGCCACCCGCCTCTCCTGGCAGGCGGCGCATCCAGAACCCTAGAGGCCTGCTGCTCCCTCCATCCTTTCTGCCTGGGAAGCACTTTTTTCCCTCCCCACCAGCCCCGCATCCTGCCAGCCAGTTCCCCTGCTCTTCTCTTCTTCCCCGACTGGAGCCTTTTCCAGAGCTCTCAGATGAAAAAGTGCTGAGGCCAGTGTCTCGGTGCGCGCTCCGCTTCCTGTTGTCATGGCGAAGGCAGCTGCCAAGATGCACTGGCTCTGGCCTCCTCCCCCGCCAGCGGCCAGCCAGCACCGCAGCCCACCCCGGGGTGGGGGGCTCTCCCCACCCCACCCCCCGTGGGCCTCCAAAGGCCGCCTCCTGCCAGCCACCCATGTCGTGAAACTTTGACATTAAGTCTTAAAATTCATTGATTCTGCTTTTTTTTTCAGTGATGACTATTTCTTTTGCAGTTCCATTTGAAACATAGTCTAGATTCAGAAATGGTTGCATTGAAAGAGCGGACGCATAGAGGAATATTTGTGTGGAATTGGAAAGCATTGTCATCTTAACATTTCAACGAACTTGTCGTTTTAAGATTGCTTAAGCCACATGTATATTTTCCTAATGTAAGTTTTTTTTAAAAAAGTGTTCCTTTTAAGGGTGCCAAGTTTTTCCACGTGGCCAACTGTTCTAAGCCCATACCCTCGGAGTCCGTCAGATCCACTGGGACACAGGCGATTGGCCGTGAATGTTAAGTCTGTGGGTGGGGCCCAGCCACTGCCACCTTGGACAGAAAAGGCTTGGTGACCTGCTTCTGGGGAGATGGCAGCTGAGAAAACACGGCCGAACAATTCACTCTACAAAAACAAAGAGATGAAAAAACAGAACAACCCCCCCACCCACCCCCCCTAAAATCCAAAGAGATGGCCACACAGTGGCAATGGCTTTCAGTTTGGTTAAGTCCATAGCTGGAGGAGTTTTTCTAAGAGTACAGCCACTCAGATGAGACTCTAGCGCATGCCCAAAGGCCCATGGCTCCCCTTCCCCGCCTAAGCGCAAACCAAGCCCATAGTGCCGATTCCAATTCTTATCCGGCCCCGTGGATCATGGTGCAAGGACTCCACAGTGTTTTCAACACTGTAGCTAATCAGGAACAGAACGCCTTCTGCTTTTCCTGAGGAGCTTCTGGTGGGTTTGAACAGACAACCTGGCAGTGAGCACCAGTGCCGAACCCACACTGCCACCAGCGCTTCTGCTCCGGCTTCAGGAACAGGAAGCAGAAACAGAAACCATCTCACGGCCGTCAAGTCGCTTCCGCCTCGTGGAGACCCCATAGGACAAAGCAGAGCTTTGTAGAACGACCGAGGTAGCTTTTCCGGGCTGTGCCTCTTTCTGGGAGCAGATAGCCTCGTCTTTCTCCCCCAGTGAGACTCGTGTGTTTGAACTGTCAGCCTTGCGGTCACCAGCCCAGCCCTGAGCCCACTCCGCCACCAGAGCTCCTGCGGCCCAGTCTGCTGTTGTCAGGGGCCGTGGAGCTGCTTCCACCTACGGGGACCCTGAGCACCACATGACGGCATGGACCCCACTGGTGCCAGCCTCTCCGTTGTTCCCACTGTTGCAGTCACGCTGCCGGTCCATCTCGTTGAGGACCGTCCTCTTTTCTGCTGCCCGCGCTGCCTTACCACGCACGATGCCCTTCTCCAGGAACTGCTCTCTCCAAAGCAGGTGAGCCGAGGTCTCGCCATCCTGGCCTCTCACGAGCACGCAGGTCAGTTTCTTCCCCCAAGGCTTCGCCCCCTGATTGTAAAGTGACCAGGTTTTAAGCGGGACACCATTGACCGAGGGGGAGGGGAGGTTCTTGTTAAATTGTTAAAAAGCGGGACGTCTGGTCCTTTACTTTATTGCCCAGCCCACAGACCCCTCACTCTGCTCTTCATCACGATGATTGCGTTCGTCTCTGCTGGAACTTCCCATCATCAGAGCCCCTGAAGTTCCCCATCTGAAACGCGAGTGGAATGGCGTCTTTCATCAGGACGACGTAATTGTTTTCTGCGGTGTCGTGTCATCCAGGGAGTTGTGAGTCGTAGCCACCCTGCGCGTCTCAGGGCGAGTCCTTTCCAGTCCCGTGCCAGCCTCGGAACCACTCTGTCAACCAGAGCAAGTGCTGGCGTCGTGCTTCCCACCAGCCGGTCACTGGCCTTCGCGCTTTGCATGTAAAACCGAAGCAGACCAGGCCCACTGCTGTGCGGTTCCTGCTGAGTCAGAGTGCCCTGTGGGACAGAGCTGAAGGGCCTCACCAGTTTCCACGGCTGTCACCTTCACCAAAGGAGTGGAAGGAGGCCACCTCGAGGAAGGGAGATGGGTTTGAACTGCTGACCTTCAAGTTAGCCGCTGAATGCATCGTTGCTGTGCCCGCCCGTGACTTGTATTTTAACCCACACACGGTCCTGTGAGGTCCGACAGGGACATAGAGGCCCGGCGAGATGGGGTGAAGGGAGCAAGGTCACGCAGCTTGGAGTTGGCAGAGCCAGGGTTCAAATGTTGGTTCCGGAGTTGACCGCGAAGCCTACATGCGAGGGAAGCCTCGAAGATGACCCCAAAGGGCACCCCCTCTGGGTGTCCATTCCCTGGAACTGTTCCCTTCCCTTGAGTGTGGGCTGAAGATGGTGACATCCTGATGGGATTCCCGAAGGCAGCGGCTTCCATCTTGCACACCCTCCTGGCTCTTTCACCCTGGTGAGTGAAGCGGAAGGAAGCCAGCTGCTGAGTGGGGGGAGGGCTGTCCCATGGACAGACGCAGTGGTGAGGAGCTGGAGGGGGATGGTGGGGCTCCGGGGGACGTGGTCCTGCTACCAGCCATTAGAGTGGGCTTGGAAGCGGATTCTTCCTCAGCCCAGCCTGCAGATAAGAACCATGGTCCTTGGCTGAGCCCCGGTGACGTAGTGGTTGTACTCAGGACTGCAGCCCACTGGGATGGAGGTTCAATTCCAGCAGCGGCTCCACAGGAGCAAAGGCTGGGCCTCCTACTCCCACCACCAGAGGGCAATGATGCCCAAACAAAACAACAACAACAAAAAGAACCATGGTCCTGATCAGCCTCTCACGAGCCTCACGAGGGACTTGGTGGCAGAGACAGCTAACTAAGCCATGCCAGAAATGATGAGGGGATGAATGTTTGTTATTTTAGGCGGCTACGTTTTGCAGTGAGTGAATTGTTATGCTGCAGTTGGAAAAAAGCACTGGGCTTGCTATGCAAATAGGACTTCTGGGCCACACTCCCAGTCCCAAATACCAACCTAATCAATGCCTTTTGAACACCAGAGAATACCAGAAAGATGCTTACTTGTGTTTTATTGACTATGCAAAGGCACTCAGCTGTGTAGATCATAACAAACTTTGGATAACATCGTGAAGAACAGGGATGCCAGAACACTGCGTGTGTTCACATGGAATCTTGACACGCACGTGGCAATCTTTACAACAGAACAAGGGAATTGCTGCATGCCTTAAAATCTGGAAAGGTCTGTGGCTGGGATCCTTCAGCCATACTTATTCAATCTGTATACTGAGCAAACTGCCGGAGAAGCTGCAGTATGTGAAGAAGAACATGGCATCAGGAGAGGGCTTATGAACCATTATCATAGGGAGGTGACACAACTGCACTTGCTCAAAGCCAGGGGAGTCTTGAAGTACGTGCTGATGAAGATCAAAGGTTGCAGCCATCCGTGTGGACCGTAACTCACTGTAGAGAAAGTCCAGATGTTCACAACCGGACCAGTAGACAGCGCCACGATAAACAAAAGGTTGACATTGTCAAGGATCTCATTTTGCTTGGATTCACAAACCACGCCTATGGAAGCGGCAGTCAAGAAATCAAGTGATGGGTAGCATTGGACAAATCTGCAGGAGATCTCCATAGGGTGTCAAAGAGAAGGGGTGTTACTTTGAGGACTAAGGTGCACCTGATCCACGCCCCGGTGTTGTCAATCACCCCATCCGCTTGTGAATAAGGGAGACCGCAGGAGAATGGATACCTTGGAAATGTGGTGTCCAGGAAGAATATTGAAAGGACCGTGGACTGCAGAAGAACAAGCACATCTGTCTTGGAAGACATATGGGCAGCACGCTCCTCAGAGACCAAGATGGCGAGCCTCCATCTCTCCTACTTGGGACATGTTATCTGGGAAAGGTTGCATGGTTCGGCAAAGTGGAGGATCCTCGAAAAAGAAAGAGACCCTTGGCACAGTGACTGCAACAACAGGCTCAAACATAACAGTCCTGAGGATGCCTCAGAGGGCTGAGCATCGGTAGAGGCTGTTGGAGGGAGAACCTCACTGAGTCAGAAAGAATCGAAGGCACCCAACGGCAGCTGAGCAGCATTCTATATGTTGTTCATGGTGACTGTCGCTTACCCTTCTGGCTTGACTTTGGCTGGCTTATGACTTTTTCTAATTCCTTTCAGGTCTACTCGCTTTCATTCTCTTTCTCCGATTATCTCTAATTTTTCTTTTTCACCATCCACTTAATGAATTCTTGAAGCAAAAACTGTGCCTGAAGAATCCGAGTTTACCCCACCGGGGTTCCCCATCCCCGAGATAATCCCACAAGAATCACATTGGATGAGCTCTCAGCAATTTCCCTGCCCATGTTCCAAGAGAAGCAAAATTATGGACCCGTGAGCCTGTTAAGGAGCCCTGGTGGCGTGATGGGTAAAGCATTCCGAGGGGTGGGGGCCCAGGCTACGGGTTGGCCCCAAGTTGGCTTCCACTGAGCAATGGAGAAGGAGCTGGCATTGCTCCTGCGTCTTCAAGCAACTTAGTTCTGTGAGCAGGCACCTCTAGTGCCTTCCTCTGCATGCATTATAGCGTATAGACTCATGTAGAAGCTGTATGTGGTTTTTGTGCTCACGTTGGGTCTCTCGGCTGATATTCGGGTCGGCTCCTACTCGAGTATATACGGTAGATGTCTCCATTATGTGCCGCCTTATTTTGAGCCCCCCTTTCCCCATACTGGCAAAGAGGGTAATGTTGGCACCCATCTCCTCCTCTTGGGGAGGGCGACTCACAGGAGCGCAGGCACATTTTCAGCCACAGGCGAGTCACAGCGTCTGAGCGATTCTTACCAGCAGGGTAGCACAGTAGTCTCAGGGCAGGGCTGAGGATGTAAAAGTTGGTGGTGGGAGCCCCCCCCAGTCTCTCAGAGGGAGGGAGGGGGAGGCTGGGAACACCTAGGTGTGGAAGGCGGTTCTACTCGGTCCTGAAGGATCATGATCTGTCGGGATCCACTCCGTGGCCATGGGTTTGCTTTTTGACTGTGGCCCTTGTTCTTTCCTCTTGGGGCATTTCTCTCCCCGTCATTGACAGACCTTCTCACCTCGCCCCCCTTCAAAATCTGTGTGTGTGTGTGTGTGTATGCATGTGCTAGGTATACACAAGGGGGCTTCCAAAAGTTGATTAGAACAACTTTGCTTTTGTGTGTTTTTGTGTTTAATCCTGTGATCTTTCCACTGCACAGTCCAGGAACTTCTGGGAAACCCCCTTTCGTAGAGAATAAGACACTTACCATCCCACTTCTTTGCCACACACACCAGTGGGCGTCCCTGTGCTGGGCCACCCTCCCCCCTGCTGGCCCCCACACCTTCTCCCACCGCAGACCCTCGCCCCTAGGCAGGGACGCCAGCCCTGTGGTGTCGGGAGGTTGGATTCCAGCAGGGTCCTGGTGGGTCCAGGGCTGGGCAGAGAGGAACAAACTGAGAAGGTGCCTTGGCTGGCTGAGTGAGTGCTGGGCAGAAGGGGAGTTAGCTGGAACGAGCCTGGCGCATCACCTTGCTCCTCCTCAAGCAAATGATTCCTTTTTGTTCCTGGGGACCCAGAGGGGCTGAGACTGGCAGGTGGGCCCTGGAGGCAGGGGCTGGCCAGTCAGCAAGAGAGGAGAAAGGCCTGCTGCTTGCAAGTGCCACCCACCCCTTTGTCAGCCTGTCTCTGAGGTCCCTCTGTTCCCTGCCCACACACCTTGCCTGGTATTTCATCATAGGAGGGCAGGCTCACTGGAGCTCTGCAGACACTGTCATGGCTACAGCCTTGTGTTTCTCTTCCCCTTTTTAACAATAAACCCATTGTCAGAGGAAGGCGACACTTTACTATGTAATCATTCATTTACTCACTCATTCAACACAACCGATATTTATCGGGTGTGCCACTGTGGTCAGCGCCAGGGATAGAAGGGTGACAAGGCCACTTGCTTGGCCTGTGGCGGCCCACACAGAAATCAACCAGGATCCCAGAGTCAGCATGCAGAGCGGAGTGGAGTCCCCTGCATTCACTTAGTGGAGAAGGCAAGGAGCTAACGCATAAGCCCCGAGTGGGTGTTGTCAGGCTGGGGGAGGGCCTGCCACATGGATGGAATAACCCGGGAATGCCCATCAGAGTTCTCTCCATTGTAAGAGGCAGAGACACAACACACTGACTCAGGGCAAAGAAAACAAAACCCAGGGGCGTTACACTCCAGTCCTGTTCAGGTTGGTTTCAGGAATGGCTGTCCTCAAGGAATGGCCTGGAATGGGGTCATCGGTGTTTTCCATCCCTCTACTCAAAAGCAGACTGGCCAGGCACCTCTGAGGGGCACGTTAACCTCCAACCTTTCCGTTGGCTGCTAAGAGGATAGTAACTGTTTGCACCTCAAAGACACCTCTGTTTTAGAGTTCTCACCAAGCTCCTGGAAGTACATGCTCCAAAAGCTGAAGACAAAAATCCAAACCTTGAGTTGCAATACTGAACGATTCTATGGTCACACTATTGAACAACGTAGGAGTATGAAAGGACCACGGAAGGAAGGCGTGCACACAGTCACTCTACCGAAACGAACTGGTCAGCATACAGCCATTTTAAGAGATAGCCGTGTCAGACCGGGTAGACTAGAGAAACAAATTCATAAACACCCATGTGATTATAAGGGAGAGGTTTCTATACTAGAGCAATGAAACATTGAGAAAACATCCCAGTTCAGTCCAAGTCAAGGTCTTAAGTCCAATATTAGCCCCTATGTCCGATACCAATCTATAAGTCCTCTTCAGACTCACAAAGCACATGCAGTGACACCAGGACAATCACAGGGCATGGTAGTAGAAACTTGTGTATCCAGTTGTGGTAGAAGTATCTCAGCACTGACAGGGACCTCTCTGTGGCTTCTCAAGCATCTCAGCACTGGAAGGAGTCTCTACGTGGTGTTTTTAGCTTCATTGGTCTGGTTCCATCAGGGTCAGCGCATGTGCTTCTCCTCAGGGATGTCTCACAGGGAGGCAGCCTTATGGCTTGTCAGTAGAGCATCTCCAAGGGACTGAGTCGTGAGTCTCTCATCTCCAAGGAGTAAATATGACCAGATTTCCCAGAATTCTGAGAAGGTCATGCCCACACAGAGGTCTCATTGGCTATCTCCAGATAGACAGGCTAGACCCCTACACTCTTCATCCTCAAATTGACGCCAGCCTAGGTGACTGCCACAGAGCATATGATCAAGAACCAGTGATACTGAAGGAAGGTGTTGGAGCTACACTGAAGACACGAGTGAAAAGCAAGCCTGTGGGACTTGATGGAATCCCAGTTGAAATGTCTGAACAAGCCGACACAGCTCCAGAAGCACCCATTCATCTGTGCCAGCAAATGTGGAACAGAGATATCTGGGCAGTTGACTGAGAGAGAGAGAGTCATATTTGTGCCCATTCCCCAAGAAAGGTGACCCCACAAGATATGGAAATTATCCAAGAATAATGTTGATATCACAAGCAAGGGAAGTTTGCTGAAGATAATTCAGCAATGATTGCAAAAGTACATCAAGAGGGAGCTGCCAGAAATTTCACCTGAATTCAAAACAGGACATGGAACAGGAATTTCATCAGAGATGTTTAGATGGATCTTGGCTTAAAGCAGGGAATTCCAAAAAAGATTGTTTCCTGAGCTATCCAAGAGCATTTGACACTGTGGGTCATAACAACGTATGAATCTGTGAAGAATGAGAACTCCAGAACACGTCATTATTGTTCATGCAGAACCTGTACATGAGACAGAACCAGACAAGACGGCACCACTCAAAATCAGGAAAGGTGCGCATCAGGGTTGTAGGCTCTCACCATATCTATTCAATCTGTAGGCTGAGCAAAGAATCTCAGATGGATGAGATGATGAAGACAGGCGTCGGGAGTGGAGGAAGGCTTATGAACAACCTGTGACATGCAGAGGACACAACCATGCTTGCTACAAGTGAGGAGGACTTGTGGGGCTTGTTGATGAAGATCAAGATCAAGTATTATAGCCTTCAGTTAGGATTACGACTCAACGTGCAAAAAATCAAACTCCTCACAAATGTGCCAATAGACAACATTATCATAAGTGGAGAAAAGATTGAAATAGCCCAGGATTTCATCTCCGATTCACATGATTGTCAGTCCAGCCATCAACAAATCAAATTGGCAGATCTGCTTCATTGGGCAGATCTGCTGCACAAGCTCTCTTTAAGGCAGTGGTTCTCAACTTGTGGGTTGCAACCCCTTTGGGGGTAGAATGACCCTTTCACAGGGGTCACCTAAGACCATTGAAAAACGCATATTTTCGATGGCTTTAGGAACTGAGACACTGCACCTCTCTCTGTCTCCAAGCAGGTCCGCCCACACACACGTACCCGGCGTGAAGACTGTTACCCATGCTTCAAGACACTTCACTTATTTGTAATTAGAAATAAATACTTTGCAATATATAATTGCATATTGCTTTGTGATTAATCACTGTGCTTTAATTACGTTCAATTTGCAACAATGAAAATGCATCCTGCCTATCAGCTATTGACATGATGATTTGTAACAGTAGCAAAATGACAGTGATGAAGTAGCAACGAAGATAATGTTATGGTTGGGAGTCACCACCCCACGAGGGACTGTGGGAAAGACTCAGGCCTTGGGCATGTTGAGAACCACTGCCTTTAAGGCGTTGAAAAGCAAGGATGTCACTTTGAGGCCTAAGGAGCGCCTGATCCAAGCCAGGGTGTTTTCAGTCACCTTGCATGCATGTGAAAGTTGAACAATCCACAGCATCGCAGAAGAATGAGTGCGTTTTAATTGTGGTGTTGGCAAAGAATATTGCAAATATTGTGGGCTCCCAGAAGAACACACACATCTGTCTTAGAAGAAATGAAACCATGATGTTCCTTCCCAGTGAATTTGACAAGACTTCAACGGACTTTGTGTGAGTCCGGGTAGACGAGAGGAACAAATTCATAGACCTGCATATGGATATAAGGGTCAGGTTTATAGACAAGAGGAATGGGGCATTGAGAAAGCATCCCAACCCAGTCCAGTTCAGAGTCATAAGTCCGATATTAGCCCATATTCTCGACACCAGTCTCTAAAGTCTCCTTCTGACTCATGAAGTCACAGGTCAGTGGGTGCAGAATCCCGGTGCTGGCAGGTGTCTCCCCATGGCTCCTTACTTCCAGGGCTTAGGGCCCATCAATAGTATCCAGTGGTGGTAGAAGCAACTCGGCGCTGGCAGGGGTCTCCACGTGGCTTCTCCAGCTTCAGAGGTCTGGTTCCATCAGGGTAAGGCTGTGTGGCTTCTCCAGCTCCTGGGACACTGCCATCTTGTCCATAGTTCATTGTCTCAGAGACTGACTCCCAACAACTGGGGAGATGGTCTCTCATCTCCACGAGGGAAATATCGCGAGATTTCCCAGCAGTCTCAGGAGAAAGCCATGCCCACACGGAGGTCTCATTGGCTACTCCATGGCTATCTCCAGATGAACAGGCTAGACTCCACCCCTAGACTTCCAATCATGAAGTTGACATCAAGCACATGACCGCCACGGACATATTGAAGCGTGTCATCAGGAGAGGCCCATCCCTGGAAAAGGACATCATCATTAACAACATGGGTGGCCACAAAGAGAGAAAGGCCTTCAAGGAGATGGGTTGATAGAGTAGTTGCAGCAATGGACTCAACAGCTGTGCGATTGGCCCAGGACCAGACAGTGTTTCCGTCTGTTGGGCAGAGAGCTGCCATGACTTGGAACCAACTAAGTTTCATCAAACTAAGTCCCTGGGACAAGCCCATTGGCCCACCCTAGAGTAACTGCCCTTCCCTGAACCAATCAGTGGTCGGGGGGAGAGGAGGAGTTAATGTTCATATTGGCCTGGTTCTAGATCTTCTGTTTATCTTTCAGAACATCCTACCCAGAGAACCAGGGAGAGGATGGAGGTGGGAATATGCCCAAAGGAAAGCACACTTCTTGTGGAATGTTGTTGTTAAACTTTTTGTTGTGATTTGGGTGAAAGTTTTGTGCCATTGATTATAATTCCCACAATCGTACTGTACTCATTCCAACTCCTCCCTGTTTTCCATTTCCATCCATACATCTTTTCTATCCCTTCCTGTGTCTTGAATTCAGTCTTTAGGCAAATGCTGTCTTGCTATCTTGAATGGTTGATTGTTCTAAGAATGTGTTCTTGGTGTTAGTGTTCACATTATAGTTGAGCCTCTAGGGTGAATTTAGTTCCAGCCCTAAAAAAATGATGAAGGATCCTGGTCTTAAGGGTTCTACCCAACTCTGTTTTGACTAAGGAGTCTCATCTTTTAAAATGATATCTGGTTAGCTTCACTCTATGGAGGATCACCTATGATGGTCCCTTTCAGAGGGGGTGGTAGTGGTAGCTGGTTCTTCTGGTCTTAGGATGATGGAGTCTGAGGCCCTTATGGTCTTAATGAACTAATTCTTTCCACAAGTTTTGGTTTTCTCCACTATTCTTTGCTCCAGATACAGAGAGACCATGAGCTGCACCTCAGATGACTATGTACAAGGTTTTAATACCCAAGTCACTACTCAATGGAATATGATATAGAATATTTTTATGGATAATGTTGAGTCAATTGACTTTGCTGTCCCCCAGGACTGTGGTTCTGAACTCCCAGCAACAATGCCCTTGTTTATCAAAGCAATATAAGTAAATATCACTGAAGGAGAGAAAAGACACAGGACTGGAGCAAGTAGGGGTTATTGGACAAACTCCATATCATTCACTCATGCTAAAGAAGAGGTGAGGGTGGGGAAGGTGGGGTGGAAGTGCTGATTTGTGGGAATAAAGTGCCGTGACAGGGACCAGTGCAGTGACAGGGACCAGAATAACTTCCTTCAATAAGAAATAAACTTATTTCTCTCTCACAGCAGTGTAAGCCTGTTGGATTTGGTCCAGGGGCTGTCTGTTTTCAGGGGCACAGGTTCCCTCTGCATTGTGGCTCCACCATTCCCAGGTGCCAGGTGTCATCACCAAGTTCACATTCCAATTGGGGCAGAGGAAAGGGGCCACATCCTTTACACCACCACTTCCACCCTCTCCCCAATGATTACAGCTGCAGGGGGCATGGGAAAGGTTGTCTTCATTCTGGAATATCACGTGTATGGCAAAAACCTTGAGTTTATTCACATAAAAGAAGGTGAATATATTAGTTACCTATGACAGCATAATAAGGTATTGTCTTTAGTTCCATAGTGCAGCTGTAATAGAAATACCACAAGGGGGTGGCTTTAAGGAGTGGGAATCTATTTTCTCACGGTTCTGGAAGCTAGAGTTCTACATTCAGGGCACAGTTTCTAAGGAAAGGCCCTCTTTCCATAAACGCTAAGGGAAGAGTCTTACCTCTTTCAGCTTGGGTTTTCCAATTCTTTGGCGATCTCCAAGTGGCATCCACCTTTCCCTGTTTATACTTTCTGAGCTTTGGGGACATGCTGTTCCTTCAAACTCAGACTCCACTAGGTTTGGGACACACATCCCACGCTGATTTGAAGTCATTAAACGGACAAAGAGGATCGGCTTCCTAAAAGGGATGATGTGCACCAGTATAGGCTAGAAACTTCACACATCTTTTGAGGGGTGGGTTGGGTCACAATTTTAATGCCTATTAGTACCCCAAACTCAATAGCTTAAAGCACAACCCTGCACTCCCTCACAGTATTTGGGGGGTCAGGAATCTGGAAGCTGCTTGTGGCTTTAGTGATGGTTGTGTCTTCAGTGGAGAAAGACTGCTGGCAGAAGATTGTCTGAATTCCTCTGGATCAGAGGTTGTGTTCCCCTTGCAGTCCTCTGGCTCCCCAAAATGAATTTTTTGCCAACATATAAAATCTGGAAAGGCTTTATGAAAAAATCTGGCACTTTCACTCCTCTGGAAAAATAGGAGAATCTGGCCACTGGGGACCCACATTCAGGTGCGAAAGCAGCAGGTTTGAGCTGACGATGGCTGCCCCCTTTAGATGAGAACTCTGTATCAGAAAGAGGTTTTCCAGTCCCATAAACAGTAGAACGGTGTGCGACAAGGTTGTAGCTTCTTACCATAATTATTCAGTCTGGATGATGAGCAAATAATCCGCTGTCAGCTCAAGCCTGTTCCCTATCACCCCTGAAGCCGATGATGAAGACCCGAGTCGTTCTACCAACGTCTTCCGTCTGAATTTGACCAATATGATCGAGACGCATCGGTAATTGTCAATGACTGGTGTGTGAAAGCTGGGAACAAGAAGAAGGGTCAGTAGTTGGGAAATATGGTCCTAGTGATAGAAGTGAAACTGGGGGTGGCAGGATAGCATTTTGCAAGACCAAGGATGTCTTAGTTATAACCAACACCACCACCCCCCTTTTTTGACACTCTCAATGGCAACTATACATGTAGGCCTCAACAAATGGAATATGCACAAATAGATTGCATCCGTGGGAAACGATGACGGAGAAGCTCATTGTCATCAGTCAAAACAAGGCCAGAGGTTGACGGAGGAACAGGCCGTCAATTGCTCATATGCACGCTTAGGTGGAAGCTGAAGAACAAATTGATGAGAACCAGAATACAATCTTGAGTCTATCCTACTTGGACTTAGAAACCACCTCAAGAATAGACTAACGACTGAAGACCAGACACTCTGTAGGACATCAATGGCACCACTTATGAAGAAAGCACAAGGTCCTTAAGCAAGAAGACACACACAAAAAGCGAATGTCAGAAGAGACTGAAACTTGCCCTTGAACATAGAGTCACTAAAGAAAATAGCGATAATGAAGTAAATGAACTGGATGAAGAAATTCGAAGTATGCCTAGAGAAGACACAGTGCGGCAGCATAAGGAATTGTGCAAAGACCTGGAATTGAAAAGCCACAAGGGAAGAACGTGTTCAGCTTATCTCAAGCTCAGACAACCTGGGAAGAACAAAAAAAAATCAGGTGTCAATTTGCAATATTGAAGGGGGTCTACAGCCAAAATGTTGAATGATGCAGGGTTGGAGGAAGACTTATTAACAACCTGTGGATATGCAGAGGACATAATCTTATTAGCTGGAAGTGAAGAGGACTTGAAGCAATTGCTGATGGAGATCTAAGATAGCAGCCTTCACAATGGAGTTTAACTCGATGTAGACAAAACCAAAATTGTCGCAACTGGACCGATAGGTAACATGGTGATCAATGGAGAAAAGGATTCTGTTTTTCTTGGATCCACCTCAGTGCTTCGTCAGCAGTCAGGAGATCAAACGAGGTGTTGCCTTAGGGAAATCTGCTACATAAGGCCTCCTTAGAATATTGAAAAGCAAGGATGTTACTTTGAGGACTAAGGTGCACTCGGCCTCAAGCCATAGTATTTTCCATCGCCTCATATGCATGTGAAAGTTGGACACTGAATAAAGAAGACAGGAGGAGAATTGATGCATTTGAACTGTGACACTGGACAAAAATATTGGAAGTCCCGGGGACTCATGGAGTGCTACAAGGACAAACCAATCTGTCTTGGAAGAAGTACAGTCAGAGTGCTCCATCAAGGCAAGGATACTTCATCTGAGTAGATGAGACTTCATCTGACATACTTCGGACGTGTCAGAAGAGACCAGTCCCTGGAGAAGGACATCGTGCTTGGTAAACTGAAGGGTGCGTTAAAGAGAGGAAGGCCCTCAAGGAGATGTACCGACCCAGCGGCTACAGCCATAGGCTCCAACATAGGAACAATCGTAAAGATGGAGCAGGACCTGACAGTCTATCCTTCTGTTGTGCCTGGTTGCTATGGGTGGAAACAGACTCAATGTCACCTAACAGCAGCAGCAACAACAACCAAAAGTTCCAGGCTCAAAAACCCCCAAGGGCAGTTCTGCTCAGTTCTGTAAGGCTTCTATGAATAGAATCAACTCCATGACGGTGAGTTTGTTTGTTTGGTTGGTTTCTGCAACAGGAAGACCCTAAGGCATGGTGGGAACTCTGAGTGGTCAACCATAAGTCCTATGTCTGCCCTTGACCAGGTGAAAGATATTTCTCTTGGTAACTGTGAGCATCGATGAGAGCTCCAAAAACCGATAACTGATACTTCAATTGTGAATACACGTACGTCTCTTACTCTTGCCCAGTCCTCCCAGGTCCCTCTTCACCCAACCTCCCAACCCTGCCACCTACCTTGCTTTCTTGTGTGCCTTTCTAGAGTTACTTCATGAGGTCAATGTGTATTTTCATTTCCTCTCCCTCTTTACACAGAAGGCTCTCACATAGTCACGGGGATCTTTCCAGCTTAGTTTGGTAAGTGTTTCCTTCTTCTTATAAAGGCAGTATGTTCACTTTGTGGTTGAGGGTGCAGGAACAGCCGAGGATGAGGGAGAGCTTGAGACTGCCTCTTCCCCTCCCTCCCCCACACGCCCACCTGTTGTTCATGTAGATGCTGTTAAGTCAATCCCAACCCATAACAACCCCATGAACAATAGAATAAAACACTGCCCCTTCCTGCGCCATCCTCACAATCGTGGTTATGTCTGAGCCCCTAGTTGCAACTACTGTGTCCATCCATCTTGTCAAGAGTCTTCTTTTGCTGGCCTGTCTACTTGACTAAGCATCGTGTCCTTTTCCAGGGACTGGTCTTTCTTGACAGCATGTCCAAAGTCTGTGAGATGAAGTCTTGCCGTCTTAGCTTCTAAGGAGCATTCTGGTTGGACTTCTTCCAAGACAGACTGGTTTGTTCTTCTGGCACCTTAACCCAAATGCATCCATTCTTCTTCGGTCTTCCTTATTGAATGTCCAACTTTCATATGCATTGGAGGTAGCTGAAAATACCATGGCTTGGGTCAGACACACCTTAGTCCGAAGAGTGCCCTCCTGGGAACCTATACTTCCACAACAAATTATAATGGTTTATAAGCCGGAACGTATTGACCATACTGTGGATGGCTAGAGAAAAAACAAATCTAGTTGAGAAGAAACACAACCAGAATACTTCCTAGAATCAAGGACAGCAAGACTTTGGCCTGCTTGCGTTGGACATGTCCTCAGGAAAGACCCATCACCAGAAAAGGACACCGTGATTGCTGAAGTAAAGGATCAGCCAATTGAAAGAGTCCTTCAGTGAGATGGGCAGATACAATAGCCACTATTTGGACTCGGATATACCAACCTTCATGGAGATGGCACAGGCCTGGACAATCTTTTGTCCTGCTACACAGCTAACGAGGCAAGCATAGCAACATACTCTATTGGCCCAGCACCTGTCGATGGATGTGTGGGCTGTTCCCAATCGTCTACAGTTTTATCGGATGTTAAAATGACTGACCGTGTACACATGTCATGTCCCCCTTCTTTTCTAGCTCTCCACTTCCTCTCCTCCCAGCAATGTCATTTTTTAAAAGACAGAACATATCAGCATAGCATCTTCCAGAAGATAAATTAGAGAAGTTGGGTTTCTGGGTCAAGGGCTAAGGCAGGGGCAATCATGATGGGCACTTCAAACTCCTTCCATGGGGATTGTCTTATTGGACCCCAACCATCATGGGTGGGCTCGCCACTCCCTTCCGCCTTTCCAGGAGAGCACCTCCCCACACCTTTGGATTTTTGCCCCAAATGGGTAGGGAATGGCATCTCTGTGCCGTTTTAGTTACTCTTCTCTCGTTAGGAGTGAAAACGGGCCCCTTGTCATCTATTTCGGGGCCATTTCTCTTTCCTTGGGCATCTGGGGAAAGTAATTCCTGAAGGAAAAGGCAAGACAAGCCTAATGGGTTGTCTGAGCTATTTTTAGACCCCAGCCACCTCTGCCAGTCAACACACTTTGATTGTTGTTTGGCTTGATTTTTTGGCATGGAGTTGGCATCCTCACCTGTTTTGATTTTAATTTTAAATGCCCAAGGTCTCAGCTCAAATGTCTCTTCCTCAGAATGCACTTCCCTGTTGTGTGTTGCCTTGTTGGGGCTCTCGGTGCCATTGAGCGGGTCACACGCCACAGTGACCCCACGGGCAACAGAAGGGAAAGCTGCCCAGTCCGGCACTATCTGCACAATGATTCCTCTGACCAATCCCATTGGGCAGCCACTGTCTCCACGCTTCTTATAGATTTCCTTCTTCTTGATCACCGCCCCTCCACTTTATTGAGTATGAGATCTTTCTCCAGGGGCTGCACGCTTCCAAAACATATCCCCAGTCTCTCAGATGAAGTCTCGCTAGCCTTGCCCCCAAGGAGCACTCCGGATGAACTTCTTCCAAGACAGATCTGTTTGTCCTTGTAGCAGCCCATGATACTTTGAACATTCTTCTCCAGCACCACAATTCCAATGCACCGCGTCTCCTCCGATCTGCCTTATTCCCTGTTACCTCTGGTACCACCTTATTTGATCTCTGGGCTTCTTATGGTCATTGCTTCCCCACCTCTAGAGAGGACGCAAACTTCGTGAAAGCAGAGGTGAGTGAAAGTGTAGCCTCATGGACCTCCTACTTTCAGGCTTCTCAAAATGGCAGTCATTTTTGGCTTCCGTTGGCCTCACAGATTCACTCTCAGAGTCTTGAAGGGGGACTATATTCACTTACTCATTTATTCACTCATCCATTGACCAGCCCACTCATCCATCCATCCATCCATCCATCCATTCATTCATTCATTCATTCAATGATATTTAATTGAGCCACAGCTGTGTCATGCCCCATACTCAACCCTAAAATCTGACTCAACATGAGTCCTTGTCTTCCAGCAGCCCCGTCTAGCAAGTTAAATGGCAGCCTCAATAAGAAGAGCGTGTTTTGTCATGACAGAGTCTGATGCAATGTGTTTAAAGGTTTCTTGGAGAAAGGACCGTTGAAGCTGACTCCTAGAGAGTCACTAGAAATTACCTGGGGAAGTGATTTTAGCTACAGGAACAGTATTGCAATGTGCTGGAGGCTGGAGAGAAAGTGGTGCATTTGAAGAGTTGAAAGGAGTCCAGGTTGTGTGTGAGAGAAGAGGCTGGGGTCAGAACATCATGCAGAGCCTCTGGGTAGCATAAGGGGATTAGAATTTGTACTATGATTTGGAATGTCAAGGCAGCAATGGCGGTGGGCAGAAGTGGATGGATTGGAGAGATACTTAGGACGTAAAATCAATCCATCTTGGTGACTGATTAAAGAGGAGAGGGAAAATTCAGCAGGAACTTCCAGCCCTCTGCTCGAGTAGCTGGGTTGTCTTAAAGGCTTACATGTTGGTTCTGCCTAGTGACTAGAAAGCCGTCTCCCCGAGGCCAGCATCATGGATAGGATGCTTCCAAGTGACTTTTCCTTTGTCCCATAGCAGCAGGTAGCATCTCTGTCCACTGAGGCTGAGATGTACAGATTATCTGCTCTCTCACTTCGTTTGGCATTCCAGGTGAAGAGGAATGAAAGGAAAGAGACATGGTGGCAAAAACAGCTCAAAGAAGGCAGTGACAGAGATAGGGTATCTATGCCGTGGTGCAAATGCTGGGGGGATGGTAAGAGTTTCAAAGGAGCATGCGTTCTTCCTCTAGAGTACGACAGTAGGAGGAAAGTCTATTCTCCAAACCTGTTGGCCACACCCACTTTTTATTTGAAAGGACAATTTTCATCTGGATAGGTAATACTAGCCACTGTTGCAGATGACTCTTGGATTCCCAGTGGCTACCTAGGGTGAGTCCTTGAGTGACGAAGATAGTTACCGCACTTGGCCGCGAGCCAACAAGTTGGCTCCCAAGAGCATGTTGGAAGCAAGGCCTGGTGACTTACTTGTGAAAGACCACGGCCCTTGATGACGCCCTTTGAAGCTCAGGGCCATGCTGACATGCACGGGTCCACCAGGGGTCAGTGAGCATTGCCTTCTTGATCACTCAACGGCGTTTGTCCAGGTCAGGGATTCAGAGTCCTTCCATTTTGCAACTCTGCCATTCCGTGGGTTCTGGTCATGTTTAGTCGCCATTGAATTGGTCCCTGCTTCTGCTCCATCTTCCATTTTTTCCTTGATGGAGTCCTTTCCCCCTTCGGGCATCTTTTTTCCAGCACTATATGAAACAAGGTTCTGTTGCGATCCATCCAGCTTCTATGGACTAATCTTTGGATTAGATGACTAAGCCTTTTTCCTTGTCTGTCTTAGTCTGGAAGCTCTCCTAAAACTTGTCTACCATGGATGACTCTGCTGGGAGTAGAAACACCAGCATCATCGTCGCAAGCCACCACAGTACAATCAGCTGAGAGTTGACTGGCAGCTCTAAGGACTTCCAGGCTGCTAAGGAAGCTGGGGGATGTGTCCATGCTGTTTGCCCAGAGAGATGAGACATGCATAGCATTGTCTCTGCTACCCATTGGGGCCAGCAAGAGAGGATGGCTGGGTAGACAAAAGTATTTCTCTTCACACACACACACACACACACAGAGGGCGTCCTTCAGTGTGGGAAGTCAGGAACATCACCTGTGAAGACGGTGCTTTAGAGCTGAGTCTTCCCAGTTCTTTCTGCAAAGATCCCACGTAACTCCCAAACCTACTTTGTTCTTGTTGGATGCCATCAAAAGGATTCTGAGTCATAGCAACCAAACAAAACAAAACACTGCCCGGTCCTGCACCATCCTCGCTCCCTTTCCTGCGTCTGAGCCCATGGTCGGAGCCACTGCCTCAATCCCTCTCATGGAACGTCTTCCTCTTTTCCACTAAGCGCTGGTCCCTCCTGATACGAAGTCCAAAGTACGGGAGGCAGAGTCTTACCATCTTTGCTCCTGAGGAGCTCTGCTTCTTCCAGAGCAGATCTGTGGGCTCTTTGGGCTGCCCATGGTATGTTCTGCATTCCTTATCAACACCGTGTCATCAGTTGTCTTTGGCCATCCATCTTTGTTACCTAGCGTGCACGGGAGGTGATTGAAACTCTCATGGCTCCTTGAGAAATCGCTCTCTCTTTGTTTTACATAGACCCACTCTCCTGACTGATCCCAGGGTCTTTGGGCTTTGCCCAAGTCTCTGGAGTCTGCCTGTCTCTAACACTTGACTCCAGAATGGTTTTTCTTCAAATCTCTCTTCAAGTCCTTGGTCCTTTCCCCAGGGCAATTGGTTATTTTCTATGCCAGCCCCAGGCAAGAGAGAGAGACTGAGCAGTTGTATACTAATCACTAAGCTATTACTGGTATTAGTCAGCTGTGGAAAAGAGCATTCAGTGAGCCCCAACTATCATTTACCTCGTTGACACCTCTCTCTCTCTCTCTCTCTCTCTCTCTCTTCCCCACTCTTTCCCCTTGTTCTGCCTCTGCCCCATCTCTCCTTTCCCTCTCTCCCTCCCCATCTCTCTCCCTCCATCTCTCTCTCCTCTTCAAGATCCCACTCTCTTTGTCGATTAACTGTAGACATTCAAGGGGAAGGGAGAGTATGACCATCAGCCCCAGCACAAAGGTCATGCTCCTGAAACGGAAGGGCTGGGCAGACTTCTTCCACTCAGCAACCTTTCACCAGTTCTGAGTCCCACGGCATTCTCTGAATTTGATCTTCTGTCTCGGTGAGCACACTGATCATGCTCACAGTTACGTGGCTTATTAGGACAGTAGCAGGCTACCGCTTAGGGTCAGCATCAGCTTTGAAGTAACAGGGTAGAGTTACCCACCAGGATGGCTTCCAACCTGGAGAGCTGCCAGTTCCTTGGCTGTGTCTGCAGGCAGGCCCCACCGCTGGCTTCTGCCTCAACCGCTGCTCTGGCAATGGTGACAGTTCTCTCTTTAGCATCTCTGACACCTACCCCCAGACACCCCACTCCCCCAGCAGGCCTCCTGTCCGAAGGTGCTTCAGCCTTTTGCGCCCTGGTCAACAAGCTCACTGTCATTGTCTGTGCGGGAATCCTGGTTTCTACCATCCACTGCCACTGCTGCTCTTGCCACACCGTCCCCCCTGGTCTTAGGTTGTCTCTCATGCTATTGTTCTAGCTGACTCTCGGGTCTACAAGGTTCTCAGCACAGAGATCCAGGTGCAAAGATTTTGCTCTCCTCCCACTTCTTCTATTTGATGGTAGAAAGGTCCTTGTCCCAGCCCTCAATCTCTTTAAGATGAACCCTTTTTAAGTCTAGCAGGATAGTGAAACTGGCCAATCTCCTCTGTAAGCCACACCCACCTAATTGACCAATCCCTGGAAGGGTTTTACATTCCTTGGTTGTATAGAATGTGCAAGAATGTGGCCTAGCAACTCATCTTGGCGGAATTACAAACCCAGGGCCATAGAGGTCACATGTAAGAGAAACCCTTTACCTTACACTACTCTTCCTACTGCTCCTCCCCGGCCTCCTTCTGCTTCCCCCCTTCCTTTCCCTTCCCTTCTTACTCCTTTTTCTCTTCCTCTCCCTTTCTTCTCTCTCCCTTTCCCTGCCTCCTCCTCTCTCCCCCCCCCCCCCCACCTCCCTCCCTCCTTCTCTCTTGGTTCCCAAAGTCTCCTTTTATATACTGTGGTATCCTTGGGTGCCTTTCATTCGTCACTCAGTTACTCTTGTCAATCTTACACTTGAGCTTTTATGAATGTGACTGTTGTGTTCCCATCTGTGGGTCTTGGGATTAGAGGGCTGTGTTTCTGACGCATCCCCGACACAGAGCAGGTGCTCAAAATACATTTATTAATGAATCCACACACCGCTGTTAATGCCTCCTGATTAGCCACCCTCTTACTGTTTTCTCCTTCTCAGGATGCATTCCAACGGCATCTGCACGCGCGTCCTCATCTCCCTGAGCTTGCTCGGCAAAGCGCCTGGGTAAAACTCAGACCCCTGCACCACCACGAGTGCTTGCTATCCCCTGACCTTGATTTTCTTTGCGCATAAAAATGAGATTCAAGGAGGCCCTGGGTGGTGCAGATGGCTAAGCGCTGGACTACTAACCAAGAGGTTGGCAGTTCAGGTGCACTCCGTGGATGATGTGGAAGAAAGTCCTGACAGTCTGCCTCTGAAAGCTCAGAGCTGCCCTTTATGTTTGGGGATTGTTTTTGGGTTTTTTTTTGTTGTTGTTTTTATTTTGCCTTTTAGGTGTAGAGCACAGCCGAGCTCACAACTCTTCAACGTGTGGCTCCGTGGTGAGGAGCTGTGAGCTTCGCTGCACTATTAATTGAAGCAACACCAAACAGAGCAGTTGTCGTAGAGTCCATTCCAACTCCTATGGAACCCTGGTGGCCTAGTGATTATGCACTGAACTGCTAAGCACAAGGTCAGAGGTTCAAATCCAGTGGCTTCTCCAGGAGAGGAAGATGAGGCAGTTCTGTCCCGTCTTATAGGGTTGCATGGGTCAACATCAATGCATTGGCAGGAAGTGAGATGGTGCAATCACCACCCTCAGGTCAAGAGAGGGGATTTCCCAGAAGGCTTCTTGTGTCCCTTCCCAAGCCAGTACACCCCGTCCTGTGCTGTGCTTCCTGCCAGCCTGGTGAAGGTCTGCCTCTGTCTACCAGTGGAATCAAAATACTTTGTGTCTAGCGTTTCCTCTCACTATAATCTTGCTGCAGACCATGTTGTAGTGTGGCTGATCATGTGTTCTTTCATATGACTGCTGTGGGAGTTACAGAGTCTGGTGTCAATGTGAGGATTAAGAGTGTAGGGGTGGAGTCTAGTCTGTCAGTCAGGATTTAGCCAATGAGGCCTCTGTGTGGGCGTGACCTTCTCCTGAGGATTCTGGGAAGTCCTTAGAGGCGGGAGACATTCTCTTGCTAGACATTCTCTCTCTGTGAGGGTCTCTGATCACTCCTTGCGAGACATCCCTGCCACGAAGACAAATGGAACTACACCAGCGCTGAGATGCTTACGCCACTGGACCCACGAGACTCCCCCCACACTGGCCTGTGATCTTCCTGTATTCGGCGTCGTTGCTTGTGTTTCATGAGTCTGAAGAGGACTTTATTGATTGTATCAGACATATGGGCTGATAGCGGACTAGTGGACTTGATCTGGACTGGGCTGGGCTGTTTTTTCAATATTCAACTGCTCTTCTATGTATAAAGCTCTTTCTTGAGACACATATGAGCGTCCATGAATTTGTTTCTCTAGTCTGCCCTGACTAACACAGTTGCATCGATGCCAATTGCTTGCGTGTTGTTGTTAATAGCTGTTGAGTCAGCTCCAGCTCCTGGTGACTCCACGTCGAGCAGAATGAGCCATTATCCAGTCCTATGTCATCCTCACTGTTGGTGAGACCATGGTGCCCCTTGGGACTCTTCGAACCTCATGGCTCACCTCCCAGCAGGGTCTCTGACAGCATTTTAATGGCTTACTTTCATTCATGGGCTTTTTGAAGCCCCCTTGTATTGTTCATTTTCCTAGGTGCGATAATAGGATGGGACGATGCCTTTATATTGAGGAGACACATGTAATACATTTAAGTATGAAAGATGAGGGGTGGAAAAAAAAACCTTAAGCTTAACTTTTAAAAGTTTCAGCAACAGAGAAACGTGCACACACACAGTGATGGGATAAGCCAATATGGCAAAATATTGACAGTGGTAAAAATATGGTGAGGAACAGTATGGGAGTAGCAATGCCATGAGGGTAGGAGGAAGGTGGGGGAGAAAGAGGATAAAGGGGAGACCGATCACAATGATTAATTCCACCCCTCCAACCACAAGGGGAATAAACAATAGAAACGTGAGTGAAGGGAGACAGCAGACATTGTAAGATATGAAAATAATTTTAACTTATCAAGGGACTTACAAGGGTGGAAGGGGAAAGGAGAAGCTGATATCGAGGGCACAAGGAGAAAGACAATGTTTTGAAAGTGATGGCATATGTATAAGTGTGCTGGATACAATGGATGTATGGATTGTTATAAGAGCTGTAAGAGCCCCTAATAAAATGATTTATTTTTAAAGACAAAAACATGGTGGGCATTTGGGTACTCACTGTACCTGTCTGTCAACCTTCCGGTGTCTTGATTTGGTGTCCTTTGGAGAGAGGGATTCAAATATGAGCAGGTTGTTTTTGGAGGGAACCACCAGGAACACTAGTGGAGAGACAGAAGTGAAACAGAGAAGGAGCGTGGCCATTAAAGGGTTCAGGGAGTTGAACCAAAGGGTGTCCATTATTTAACATAAAATGAGTCATCTACTCCATAAGCCTTCACTTAAATAACAACAAAAAGCTTTGTTGTTGTTTTTTAAAGTGAAACAAAGGGCCAGGATAAACTGAAACCCACTCTCACTGAGGGATTCTGGGGGGTATGGTCCAGTATGCACCACAGATTCCACTATCCTTTGATTGGTGTGTGTGTGTGTGTGTGTGTGTAGGAAGGTTTTAGATAAACCTTTGAGACACGTAGGTTTTAGATAAACACTTCCTATCGCCATCTACTTCTGTTGTTGTCATCGTTGTTAGGATCCATCCAATTGGTTCTGACCCATAATGACCGTCTGTAAAACCAAAGGAAAGCAGTCTCGGTCCTGTGCCAACTTCACAGTCGTTGTGATGTTTGAGTTCCTTGCCAGTCCCTCTCCTGGAGGCTGTTCCCCGACCTCATCAAGCATGGCGGCCTCTTCCAGAGACTGGGGACTCCCAACTCCATTCAATTTTAAGATTGTGCACTCATTCTCTTGTATCTTTTGGGTCTCTGACAGGATGTTGAGGATATAGATTCACAGCAGGTTAACCAGAAGAGGGTTTGTTAGCCAAGGTGAAGGTGCCAGGCGTGTGATGACACGGATGGTGCAGTCACCTGGACTTACAAGCCAGGAATTGTTACCACATCTCGGTCTGAGGAACAGGAGAGCAGGCAAATACCAATGCCCAGAGGGAAACACTCGTGTAGAATTAGCTGTCATGAGAGAGTGACTTGGCTAGGGGACAGGGCCTGGCCAGGACACTTTCTGCCCCGGGGAGAGGGTGACAGCAGCATCCTTCGAGATCATAGCAGCAGAGGGTGTGGTGAGGCTTATGATTCATTTCTTTTATTTCAAATAAGAAATTGAGCAAATAATATAATTGAAATTAACTGGGCCCCCATCAATGAACGCTTTTCTAGGAGCTTCCCCATCTGGCTGGCACAACTCTCCTGAGGCGTCTACCCCATGTCTATCCGAGTTGCTTTCGGGGTGGGCTTCTTTCTCACAGAGCCCCTAGTCAAGTCGAGTTCTTCTGAACTTGGCTGAGGTCATCCTGCAGGGCAGAGAACCAATGGTGTGAGGTGAAACAGTCGCCGGTTTCTTAAATGTGAGAGTGTCCTCTGCAGCGGGGTTTTGCACACTTCCACCCTCTGTCTGGATTGCAAATCAATGCATAGAAAACAGAACATGCTCACAACGGGACCCACAGGCAACATCACTATGCGCTGTCAGACGATTGACATTGTGGAGGATTTCGTCTTGCTTGGATCCACAATCCATGCTCGGGGAAGCAGAGTCACGAGCTCCAACACGAGCCCAAGCTCTCTCGGAAGGGCTGAAGCACAGGGATGTTGCTTTGAGGCCCAAGGTGTGGCTGACCCAAGCGGGGTGGGTTCAATGTCCTCGTGTGTGAAAGTGGAACCATACGGAGAGAAGACCGAAGCACGAATGCGTTGGAATTACAGTGTTAGTGCAGAGCATTTGGAGTATTAGAACGGACAGAAGAGCAAGTAAATCTGTGCTGGACAAAGTGCATTCATGATGCTCTTTAGAGACTTGGTCTCACGTACTGTAGACATGTTCTGGGAAGACACCAGCTTCTGGGGAAGAGCATCATGCTGGGTGGAAAGGAGACGAGCAATCAAAAAGAGAAATGCCCTGGACGAGATGGATCGGCCCAGTGGCGGCAAGAATGGGCTCAAGCACGACAATAGTGAGGATGGTGCGGGACAAGGCGGCCTTTCCTTCTGTTGTACAGAGTCAGAGCTAACCCAGTGGCACTAGCAGCGACTTCTGCAATCGTGCCATGGCGCCCAGTTTGGGAAACATCTACATAAACTTATGATCAAGTACTAATAGTCCTGAAGGGGAAAGTCCAAGCTCCCCTGAAGGCATTCGTGAACAGCGAGGCTGCATGGATTGACAAAATTCTAGTGGAGATGTTTCGACAAAACGAATGCAGCTCTGGAAGCACCGGGCAGTCTATGCCAAGAAATTTGGACGACAGCTGGCCCACCAAATGGAAGAGATCGGTATTTTTTTCCCATTCCAAAGAGAGGTGGATCCAACCGAATGGGGCACTGAGCAACCAATATCCTTCACATCACCTGCATCAACATCACTCAGATCACAGGCAAGTAACATTTTTGCTGAAGACCGTTCAAAAGCACCTGCATCGTTATGTAAACAGGGAGCTGCCAGAAGTTCAAGCTGGAGTCAGAAGAGGACATGGCCCACGGGCCATCACTCATTCCTGATGTCTCATGGGTGTTGGCTGGTGTGATAGGTAAGCTTGTGGTGCCGACACGGCCAAAGAGGATAGGTAGGTCTGTTGTAACGACATGGCCAATGAGAACACGAGGTCAATTGAAGGGCAGAGATAGAAATGGCTTGGCGAGCCCTGGCTCTCTTGCTCTTGGACCAGCTGGCTGCTTTGTTCGTCCTGTGCCTCGACCTCCAAGCAACACTACCCGGGGGACGCCTAATCGTGGACTGTGTTGCTGTGAGTTGTGGTTCCTTCAAGCCCTGCTTCGCCATGCTCCTGGAATATACATGTCTTGATCTGAGGACTGTCGGACCCCGTCATCTGGCTGACTGTTGGTGACCTGCTTTGCTATTTGCTGCTTGTGGCAGGATAGCCTGAATTGCTCTACAGAGGACTATTCGGCAGCCCTCAAGGCTCGAAGGACTGCCAGTCTACTAGCTGTCTCACACAAGTGAGTTGCAGCGAGCCATTTGTACTGGTTTATAGATTAGTTAACTGTTTATTTCTTATCTTATGTATCCTTATAGATATATAAAGAGAATTGCTGGTGTCCTGATTTTGCTTCTCTAGAGGACCCTGTCTAACACAACTGGAAACAGTCCATTTCAGAAAGAGGTTTTCTCTGCTTTATCTACTGTGCAAAGACATGGGCCGTATAGAGCATCACATTACAAATAATGAGAATTACAGAAAGCGACTCTGTGCTCATGAAGAGCCTCATCCTAGACCAAGCAGTGATTATCGAAACAACTGTCTTATTGAAAATAATGAAAGGTATGCATCCGGGTTAGGTCCTTTCACCATACTTACACATCTGTGCGCTTAGCAAGGGATTCGAGAAGTCGGACTCTATGAATAAGAATGAGGCTTCATGATTGGAGGAAGGCTTATTAACAACCTGAGAGATATGCAAATGACCCAACCGTACTGGTTGAAAGCCAAGAGGGCTGGAAGCACTTACTGATGAAGATCAAAGATTACAGCTTTCCAGTTGGATTACAACCCAATGTAAAACACAATAGATAACAGCGTATTTCGAAGGTGTTGAGAATTTTTCCTTTTGCACAACTGCCAGAAAAGTAAACTAAGTCTGTCTTGGGAGAAGTACAGGCAGAGTGCTTCTTGGAAGTCAAGATGTCAAAGATACGTCTCACAGGCTTTGGACATGCTATCAGGAGAAAGCAGTCCTGCAAGAGGACATCACGCTTTAGCAGACAGTGGAAAAAAGGGAGACCCTCAATGTGATGAATTGGCATGGTGGCTGCTACGCTGGGCTCCACTCTTAACAATCGGGAGGAAGACACAGCATGGACAAGGTTTCGTTTCGTCTGCATTGGGGTCCCTATGGGTCAGAGCTGACTCTACAGCATTGAACGTCAGCATAAACTCTTGCTAACGAATTTATATTTAACTTTCTTTGATTATATTTTAGTCCGCTTACTTAATTCTTGGAAACATGGAGTACTGGTGTCCCATTCGGGCCTCGCGCCCCCTGGGGTCCCTCCTATTGTGAGAGTAATACATTGGGCCTGCTCACTGCTAGATCAGTGGTTTGAAACCGTTGGGCACTTTCCCCTCCTGTAAAGATGCCCTTCTGAAGAAGAGGAATTCCAGAACACTTGATTGTGCTCCCTCTGAATTTGTGCATGGATCACGAGTCAGTTGTGCGAACAGAATAAATATTGCATGGCTTAATATGCGCAAAATATGTGCATCTGGGCTGTAACATCTCATCACACGTGTTCTACCTGCATGCTGAGCCAGGCGTCAGAGGCCGGCTGGTAAGAAGGAGCGTACGGCATCAGGATTGGAGGAAGGCTTACTAACAACCTGCAGCATACAGATGACACAACCTTGCTTGCTGAGAGTGAGCAGTTGCTGAGAAAGATCGAGAATCGAAGCCTTCAGTATGGCTTACAGCTCTCATGTGAAAAAGACCCAAATCCTCACAACTGGAGCACTAGGTCACATCATGATAAATGGGGGGAAGGTTGAAGTTGTCAGGGTTCCCCAGTCAATGCTCACGGAAGCAGCAGTCAAGAACTCAAAAGTCACTTTGCCTTGGGTAAATCCACGGCACAAGACCTCCTTAGAGGGTTGAAAATCAAAGGCTTTTACTCTGAGGACTAAGGGGCACCTGACCCACGCTGGGGTATTGCCAACTGCTCCCTATGCATGTGAAAGTCAGATTGAATAAAGAAGACAGAAGAAGAATGGATGCATTCGAATTGTGGTGCTGGAGAAGACTATCGAAAGGACCCTGGATTTGGGCTCGAAGGACAAACCAGCCTGTCTTGGAAGAAGCAAGGCCAGGATGTTCCTTAGAGGCAAGGGTAGTGAGACTCAGTCTTACATACTGAGAACGTAGGGTCAGGAGGGCCCAGTCCCTGGAGAGAGGCATCATGTTTGGTAAAGTAGAAGGGAGGCAAAAGGGAGGAAGGCCCCTCAACAAAACGGACGGACACGGTGGCTACGGCAATGGACTCAAGCCTGGGAAGGCTTGTGAAGATGGAGCAGGACCGCGCGGCGTTTTGTCCTTCTGTGTTGTAAAGTTCTGATCAGTGTAGGCCAGACATGATGGCATCGAGAACAACAACCACAAAGTGCAGTCTTGGCAACTCACAAGCCCTGTTCCACCCTGACCTCTAGGGGCACTATGAGACAAATGGACCCAATGGCAGTGAAATTGGATTTTTGGTGAACCTTCATGCTGCTCAGGGACCCAGCAAGCTTCAGGTACCCTTGTGGGGGCCGGAATAAAAAAATACTCCCAGTCTCACTATCCCTATCCTTCTCCCACCTACGGCAGTGCTGGGGTACCAGCTCCCCGTGGTCAAACGGGTCCTCGGGAGCAACTTTGCAATTATGGGAAATAAGGTAGTCGGGCAAAGCGAGGCACAAGGGTTCCTCATCCCTGTGTCAGAACCAATGCATGTTTATCATCATGGGCCTTACAAATCTTTCAAGGAGTGGACACGTCGCACAGCGAATGGGTAGCATAATAAGTGGGTAGTAGAATGAGTCAGTGGCTTGATCTATAATGCCCCGGAACCCTGGAGGGCTCAGGGACAAACCGAGTTTATCATCATACCAATCTAGGATCTGTGTCAGAGGAAGAGAGTTTGCCAGACTTCGGGGTGGGCCAGGCAATCGAATGTGCTTGCTCTTAACTACAGATTACCTTCACGTGTTTAGTGAACAGCCGGACACATCTTCGATGACAGCGTCTTTATGGAGGGCTGTACCAGGTACTGGTTTAAGTCATGAGAATGTGCATCAAAGATCATTTTTATCTCATAACAGTGAGGGCCTTACTCCACTGGGGTGACCTTGCCAGATGTCATAATCATGAAGAAAGAGCATTTGGCCCTTGACATTCTTACTTAGTTTATCACTGCAGTAACTCCCTTTTGGCCGAGGCCAACTACAGAGGAGCTTGGAAACCCATTGTTGGAGTTCATGCAAGGTTGTCTCCCAACCCCCACTCCAGGGAGCGTGGAAGGGGTGGGCAGCAAGGAGCAGGTGGACCCAGAGAACCTGAGGTAGACAGAAACCGTGTCAGGCTCCTATCCGCCTGTAGCCATCCTTCCTGAATTCCGAAGGTTCCGCTTCTATTTAAAAGTCTTAATCCTAACTTAAATGCCAGCCTTAGTTTTACTATTAAATTCTGAAGATCTTTAAAGTGCATGAGACTTTCGACATTTATTTTGGAAATCTAGACAGGTCTCCAGTGCCCACCCCCACGAGGCATTTTGTCATCCAGTATCTGTCCTGGTGGTTTGGGGATTTTTTTTTCCCATTCGCTCATTCATTCATTTTCCTAACATTTATTGAGAGCTTCCAAAGCTAAATAGACCAAGTTTCCTGGCGAGAAATAGACGGGTAAAAAGACAGCTTGTGTGCAATCTCTATGTGTTCTGGTCAGGAATGATATTCAAGTGCACATAAAAGAAAATGTCCAAAGAGATCATAGCCCAAGTCCTTTGGGGTTTTGCCTCCAGGTCAGTCACAAAGTGGTTGCTGTAGCCCCAGCCATCATTCCTGCATTTCAGACAGGGAGAGGGAGAGGGTCAAAGGTGAGACCAGAGCGCTAGGTTTCTTTGGCCAGAATTGTATCCCATGGCCACGTCTTGCCGCAAAGGCATCTGGGATTTGTAGTTCTTGTGTAAGCTGGGCACGCTGCTGGATGCTGAAAGTGAGGGCAGAAGGTGAGCATGCATGATGAACGGGCAGCCTGACATCTCTGGAACCCTCAATCTCAGGAATGTAGTCCGTTATCGGGAACATCGCACACTATCTAGAATCTCCCTGCCAAGTCACCACCATTGAGTCGATTCCAACTCAGTAGGACAGAGTAGAACTGCCCCTGTGGATTTCTGAGACCGTCACTCTTTCAGGGAGTCGGAAGCCTCTTCTTTCTCCTGAAAAGTCGCTGATGGTTTTGAACTGCGGACCTTGTGATTAGCAACCCAATACATAACCACTACGCCACCAGTGTTGCTACTAAGTAGAATACAAACCAAAACCTAAATCCACTGCTACAGAGTCAATTCTGACTCACCGAGACCTTCTCCAGCGTTTCTGAGCCTCTACATCTTGATAGGAACAGCCAGCCTCCTCTTTTTCCCACGGAGCCGCTAGTGGGGCTGAACCAATGACCTTGTAGTGAAGTTAGGGCTGAGGCGGAACCCCACAGAGTGACCAAGGCTGCTTCAGAGAAGCGGAACACCAAACTCGATCGCTTTCTAGTCCATTCTAAGTCCTGGATATTCACAGGATAGAACTGCCCCCCGGGGCTTTTTCAGCTGTCATCTTGATGGCAGAAGGGGGCGATGCTTTGTAGGTTTGAAATGTCAACCTCTAGGTTCAGGGCCACACTTGGTAAAGTGACCAGGTTTTAAGAGGGGCACCATTGATTGGGGGGCGAGGGATTTCTTGATTAAAAATTTGGTCTGTATGGAGCAACAAAAATTTTCATAGAATGCAAAAATAGTATTGTAATATATTTATTTTAATTTCAAAGTGCCACGGGATGTTGTTAAATTGTTAAAAAGCGGGACGTCTGGTCACCTTATGCTTGTGTCACTCAAAGACCTCGTTTAAAGGCACTATGTTAGGTTCTCTCTCTAGAGAAGCAAAATCGGTGTGTGTGTGTGTGTGTGTGTGTGTGTGTGTGTGTGTGTGTGTGTAGAAAGAGACTTACATCAAGAAATGGCTCATACAGTTAAAGAAATGAGTTCAGCCAGTTCAGCTCATGTCTGGGGTGTCCCAGGCAAGCTGAAGGCTTCTCCGGATGCCTGATCTGCGCAAGGTGCAGATGGACAGGAAGCTGGAAGCTGAAGCCGGAAGACCGTGACATGATGGGTGTGGAACTGAATGCATCTGGGGTCAGCTGACTGAGTCCCCGGCAGTCAGCCCCCTGACAGCTCGTGGAACTGGCAGGTCATACAGCAGGCAGTCGACACACCAAGCCCAGAGTCCCCATCCAGCGGTCAAAGTCAGCTAGCTGCCACACAAGGTCAGTTCGTAGGCGTAGGGCCATGCCCTGAGCAAAACCTCCCTCAAGCATCTCCAAGCTGTGGCCCGATGACGGACGTCTCCTTTCTCCACAGCTGCTGGGCTGCGTCACAGAAGATGCCCTCCCGGAGCTGACCACACTGCCATAGGCTCCTGGCCCACGCACGTTGACGTAAAACCTGACTATCATGGGCCCTTACGCTGTCTCCATTCTTCTCAGGTCTCCCTTATTCGCGGTTCCACGTTTCACCTGCAGAGGAGAAGACTGAAAATACCCTTGGATCAGGCGCACCTTCGTCCTCCAGGGAGCATGCTGGCTGCTCAGGGCTCTGCAGTGTCTTGTGCAGCAGATCCACTGGGACTGCCGAGTTCTTGACTTCTGCTTCCATGGGCCTGGAGGACGGGTCCAAGCAAGGCGAAGCCCTCGATGAGATGGTGCCGCACAGTGGGCTTCAGCATGGGAGCGGCTGCGAGGGTGCCACGGGACCAGGCAGTGTTCCCTCCTGCTGAGCATCCGGTCGCTATGGGCTGGAACGTCTCCACGGCTTCTAGCAACAGCAGCAAAGATGACAGGGCGAGAGGACAAAGAGGGAAGGGACTGGGGCTGCTAGTGGGGAGAGCAGTGCTGCTATACTGAGACACCCTCGCCCTGCGTGACCTTAAATCGCCCACTATTCTATTCTCTCCCCACCCCCTTACCTGGGTTTCTCACCTCTGATCCATCTTCAGGCCGATCTTTATGTTCAGATGATCCGGGGACTTACCTGAGGGCAGACCGGGGAATAACGTGAGATTCGCTGGCTTCTGGAGTGAGGCAGAGGTTTCGGCGTCCCTCACATTCTCCCGGTTGGTGTTTTATTGGCTTTGATAGCTGTAGGAGCTTCGTTCGGAATTTTTCCTGGCAAAATTCCCAGGGAGCAGGGTTTATCTAAACTCCCTAATATGCAGCATTGGCAAATAATTATTAATAGATGTTTGCATTTTCATTCTTTTTGAATGCCACTGTGGGGAGATTCTGTAATTCAAGGGGTGGGGAGGGACGCGGTGCGTGTCCTCCCTTCCTACCCTCCTTCCCCCTCTGTCTTCCCCCATCACAGCTGGTCCTCAGGCTGCTCTTGTCAAAATCCCCGAGGTCAGTCTTGGCCATTCTCCTTTACCAGCCCCCACGCCCTGTCCGCTTTTAACTTCAAAACATACCTAGAAATTGCCCTCCACAGCCCCCACCACCTCCAAAACCATCTTCTCCCGGCTGGACCGGTGCAGTCACTTTCTCCCTGGCCTTCAAGCATCTGCTGTCCACATGTCTGTTGCCCCCACTGTGGCCAGAGGGCACCTGTGAACACCTGCGTCAGGTCATTTTCTTACTCCAGGGGGCTCCAGGGTTCCCTCCTTTGTCATTGGTCTCAAGTGCCCTCCTATTGCAGCTGGATCTTAGACAGCCCATATGACACAGGGTGGAACTGCCCGGTAGGTTTTTCAAGGCTGTGAACTTTACCAGGAGCAGCCTACCCCGTCTTTCTGGGTAGAACCACCATCCTCTCTGTGAACAGCCTAATGCTTAACTGTTGCACCATCTTGTGCCTTTCTTACCTGGGATAAAAGTCAAGGTCCCTCCCCATGGTCCAGAAAGCTCTTCGCAATCTGCTGCGGGCAACGTTTCAGTACACACAGAGCACGCTCCTGCCTCAGGACCTTTGCACGTGCTGCCTCTTAGCCCAGATGTTGTTGGCTTCCCTTCCTCCATGTTTCTGCTTAGCCGTCATCCTGCACGAAAAGCTTCCCTCACCATCCTCTCGATAGCCCACCCCTCTTGTACGCTGTGGCAGTCACTGATCTGTGTCAATTTCAGCACTGGGAGGGTAAGGGTGGAGTCTAGCCTGTCAATCTGGAGATAGCCAATGAGGCCTCTATGCAGGCATGGCTTTCTCCTGGGAATTCTGGGAAGTCTTGTAGTGTTTCCTAATTGGAGATGAGCAACTTAATTCAGTCTCTTGGAGACCGGTCTACTGACAAGAGAAGATGAAAGCATGCTGATTGATCCTGATTCCTGGAAACTGGAGGAGCTGGAGGAGAAGCCCCATGGGCTTAACCTGATGGAACCAGACCTCTGGGGCCGGAGAAGCCACAGAGAGACCCCTGCCAGTGCTGAGATGCTTGGGAAGCCACAGAGAGACCCCTGCCAGTGATGAGATGCTTTTACCGCCAGTGGTTACACAAGACTCTCCACCCACTGGCCTGTGATGGTCCTGGAATCATTGCTTGTGCTTCATGAGTCGGAAGGAGACTTTATAGACTGGTATCAGACATATGGGCGAATCTCAAACTTATGACCTTGGAGTGGACTGGGTTGGGATGCTTTCCCAATGTTCCATTCCTCCTATATTTGAACCTTTCCCTCCACTAAGGAGTATGTAACAGCTCACCTGCTGAATCAACTAGCCCTGAAAATGGATGACGCTGGAGCGTCAGGATGCACGGGAAAAAAATATAAAAAACAAACCAAAACCTTTCCCTTATATCCATATGCGTGTTTATGAATTTGTTTCTCTAGTCTAACCGGACTGACACATATGCCAAGCCTGGTCTCACAGATCTCTGCAGCACCAGCCACATCAAATCATTTCTTCATCATCGTCTGTTCCGCCAACCCCTCTTAGGCGGTCAGCTCTATAAGGACAGGGACTGGAGGATGTCTTGTTCCAGACTAGAAGCCCTGGTGGAGTCGTGGCTATGAGCTGGGCTGTTAACTGTAAGGTCAGCAGTTCAAAACACCAGCCACTCTGTGGGAGAAAGACGGGACCTTCTAGTCCCATGAAGAGGTAGAGTCTCAGAAACTCACATGGGGTAGTTTTACCCACTCCTGACGGGTCAGCTGAGTTTGGTTTAGGAATTTGTTCTGAGCTGTAGTTCCAGCACCTAGAACAGCTCCCAGCAGGCCAAAGAAAAGGGCTTCCGAACATTTGTGAGGAAATCCCCTGGTCTTTGAACTGCAAGTTCTCCTGAGTTTATTGAAGCCCTCTGGTATGAGTGACGTGAAGGAGGGGCTGGGCCCTCTCCAAGAATGTGTCTGAAGGTGGGGACTAGGGACCTAAGGTGGTCTGCACAAATACCACCATTTAATTCCACACAGCTATGCCAGGAGTTCAAAACACAGAGACACAACGCTACTTACAGGATTATTAGTCGGAGAAGTAGCTGCTTGGCCACATTCTGACATGATCCACAGGAACGGACTGAGTGGAACAAGGAAATAAATGTAGCTGATGGAAAGGATGGCACCGTGCGGTATTCTGTGGGCAATCACCACAGGCCATCTGCTGGGCATGGTCAACTCGAGGAGCCCCGTGGCACAGTGGCTTCTGTGCTCTGTTGCCGAGGAAAAGTTTGCGATGAGAGCCTGCCAGTCATTCCGAGGGGGGGATGTGGGAGTCTGCTGCTTCACAGATTAGTGCCATTGCTAAGTGCTGTTGGATTGTTATGTGTGAGCCCCCGGTCTTCCTTTCTTTCACAGCTTCTCCCCTTGACCGGACATGGTGTCCTTCTCTAGGGATTGGTCTCTCCTGACCACCAGTCCGTCGGACAGGAGAAGAAGCCTCACCCTCCTTGCCTCTCAGTAGCATTCTGGTTGTACGTCGTCCAAGACAGATTTCTTGATTCTTTGCACAACCCGTGTGTGAGGTGTTCAGTATTCTCCTAGATATGCTCATGGGCCAGTCCTACTCTGTCCTAGAGGGTCCCTGGGACCCTTGACAGGAACAGGAGGGCTATTTTTGTGATTGTATTTCTTTTAACTCGCTTAAAGGGAATCCCTCATCACATAGTGGGTTACGATGCTAGCCTCAAGGTTAGCCGTTCATAAACCACCAGCTGCTCTGCGGGAGAAAGAAGAGGCTTTCTACTCCCATAAAGCATTATAGCTCAGAGACCCGCTGGGGGAAGTTCGACTCTGCCCTGTAGAGAGAGCCACTATGCGTCAAAAGAAACTCCAGGGAGGAGTGCATGAAAGTGAGAAAGTGAATCCATGGAAAGCGGGGATCCAAATGTCCTGGGGAATATGGTGCGGAGGGGAGAGCCATGGGGATTTTGTTCTGCAAAGTGGACACCGAGTGACAAGTTACAAACCT
>PVJH01015725.1:0-52774 GCA_004026705.1 Nesogale talazaci | reverse complement strand
GAGTCTAGATCAAATTCAGGTCAAGATAAAGGTCAGTTGACCAAGTATCAAATTACACCACGCTCAATCTACCATAATAAAGTTTATAATCATCTCTGTCTGATAGTAGGACTATTTGAGTCCCTTGCCTGTGACTAGTGGTTTTCCCTAACTGGATGGATTTAGGGCTCTCCAGAACTTTCTTCTTAGGTACCTCTTCAATCTCCAGACTTTTGGGTTAGAAACAAAGCACATTAACCATCTCTGCTACCCAGAGACTCAGAGCTTCTAATAACTTAACGTTTAGGAGCAGACGACGAAGAAGGTACAAAGACTTCTGCTGAGATGGTTCATTAACAGGGGGTTAGAAAGAAATCAAAAAGGATTAAGTTTTCTCTGGCCTCCCTCTGGGATATTCTAGACCCTATTGATTGATGAAGTCCTGTGCTAACAGGTGTTGATGGTCTTCCTTCTTCTCTCCTTTGCATTGACCACCTTTGCAATGTGGCTTTAAAGTTCTTCTATTTAAAATCGAGGCCCCTTCCTTACCCATTAAATTTGGGGAGCCACTGTGACTAGGTCCAAGATGAAGCAATGAGGCATCTGGGGTGGATCTCTAAAGAAAGCACTCATTCTCAAGGTAGTATAAGTGCAAGGTGAACACCTGACTATAAATGCCTCCTTAAATTTTGCCCTTATGTAACTTGTCTCATCTTTGCCCCAGCCTTGTTTGTAACTTTCTTTGGACATTAAGGTAAGGAAGAAGTGATATAGTTCCATTTCTGTACCTTGACTTTAAAAAGCAAGATGAGCGGGCTGAGCCCCGGTGGCGTAGTGGTTGTGCGTGGGACTGCGGGCCACTGGGACGGAGGTTCAATTCCAGCAGTGGGGCTGGGCCTCCTACTCCCACCACCGGAGAGCTGTGATGCCCAAAAAAAAAAAAAGCAAGATGAGCTCCCTTTCACAAGCCCATGCTGTTCTATAAGAACTAGCCTGGCCTTGCCTGCTGGAGGATGAGAGGCCATATGAAGAAGAAGCCAATTGTTCCAACTGAGATCATCCTGTACAAACGAACTCTGAACCAACCTACTGGTTGACCACAGGTGCAGAAATAAGCCCAACTGGGATTGGCTAAACTTCTAACCAACCTACGAAAGAAATACCTATGTTGTGGGATGGTCCGTCCCATGGCAATAGATAGATTTCTGCCTTTACTTACTATATTAGAGCTTTCATTTCTAAGCACTCAGTTTGAGGAAGGCTATAGGATGCAGTGTGTGATAGTTAGGTATTTTGGGTGCCAACATAGCATCTGTAGGAAGATATGGGTGGAGTTTAGCCTGTCAAACATGTCACAGCTTGATGACCTCATTTGGAGGTGTCACCAAAATAATTCTCTGATTCTCTGGAAGTGGACCGCTTTCTCAATGTGCTTTAACTTTCCTAGAAGCAAACTACTCAGACCTTCGAGAGTCCTGGAAATGCATCCACAGCCACTGGATCCACAAGACTTTGCACTAATTGTCTGATGATGTTCCTGAGTTTAGCATCATTGTTTGTGACTTTGTGAGTCTGAAGGACTAACTGACTAGTATCTGACTTGTAAATATGAGTTGGACTGGGCTGAGTTGTTTTTGTGTTAAGTAGCTACTTTTTAGTATAAGACTATTCCTTATGCATATATGAGTGTCACTGGATTTGTTTCTCTAGTCAACCCAGCCAGCACACAGTGAAGGCCTAAATACTTCTATGAATCTCTGCATAAATTCAGCCTCCTTTGAATTCCTTCTGGACTTTTAACCAGTACACTGAATAGCTTTGTCCTCAGGCATGAGAAGTTCATTGCCACTCCTGACCCAATCCAGTGAGAGGCATAGGGATTTACCTGGGTTTTCCCACATCAATGAAAATTGATGTGTTTGGCTTGTCATATCCCCATGGTCTTGGTTGAAGATCCTGAATCAATAATTTATGTATCCCATTTGTAATCCCATTCCTGCTTTACTCATCCCATTTGTAAATTAATATATTGATCTGCCCCCAATCTTTCCATTTCCTTAGTCATCCCATCTTTTTTCTTAAACCTCTCAGGCTTTGTAAGAAGCAGCCCTGGTGTCGTAATGGGTTTCACACAGGTTTGACAACTGTAAGGTCATCATTTCAAACCACCAATTGCTCTGAGGGGAGAAAGCTGAGGTTTTTATCCAGTAAACATTGACAGCCTCAGAAGCCCACAGAGGTCATTCTGCACTGTCCTATAGGGTCACTATGAGTAGGAATGAACTTGATGGCAGTATGTTTTTAACCTCTGGAAATGCTTGGAAGCCACGATGGATGTTTTAGAGGAGCTGCCAGTGCCTCTCAACCTTCCTCATGCTGTGACCCTTTCATACAGTTCCTCATGTTGTGGTGCCCACCCCTCAACCCCCGCTCATTAAATTATTTTTGTTGCTACTTCATAATTCAGGCATTAGAAGTTTATTACCACTGTTTAATTTTGCTACTGTTATCTACTGGGCAACCCCAGTGAAAGGGTCATTTGACCACCAAGGGGGTTGGGACCCCCAGGTTGAAAATCTCTAGACTAAGCCACACCAGGAAGACTTGGCAATCTACTTCTGAAAATTAGCCTGTGAAAACTTCCTGAATCATAGCAGACAAGAGTCTGACTCTTACTTTAAAGATGTTATCAGGAGGGCTCAATCACCCAAAACACCTGTTTGGTGAAGTAAATTCAGCAGTGATTTGGACATTCTAGGAATTGTGAGATAACACAGGACTAGGCAACATTTTGTTCTAATAGCCATATGGTTACCAGAGTCAGAGTTGAGTTGATGACAGCTAACAATAAGCCATGATCTGAGTCAGGAAAGAAGAGCCTCAGAGGGTCAAGCAAGTTCACATCCAATCTAAAGTTCCTTTCAGCACTGGCTTTCGAGTGCTCTCTGTTCAGAATGACTAATCCTTCCAAAAGAGTGGTGGAACTCAAGTCATTTCACAACCAATTCACTCCCCTCGCGACCATTTTATGTTTTAAAAAGATGTTCCAAAAGATAGTCTATTATTTCATACAGTTAATAACTTTAAAAGAACAATAAAAGAAATACAAAAAACTAAATTATGCTACAAAGAGTTTTTAAATATTCATGAAAAATACTAAATAATACCTGACCCAAAACAAACAAACAAACAAATTCTATTTAAGGTATTTGGTTATTGATAATTGATTGGTGCTTTTGCTTGCAATATTCCTCATTTATATATCCAAGTATCATTGGCTGCGTGATTTAGCCTTCGCCATCGTTTCACCATTCCTTTAGAAGTAGACCAATTAGACAAATCACTATGTTTGATATATTAGAAATAGGATATTTTCTCTGCATGTGTTTGTTACTCTGGGTAGACTAGAGAAACAAATTCATAGACGTTCATATGTGTATAAGAAGGAGCTTTATATACAAGAGCAATTGCATATTGAGAAAACATCCCAGCCCAGTCCAAATCGGGTCCATAAATCCGATATTAGCCCATTTGTCCAATAACAATCTATAAATTCCTCTTCAAACTCACAAAACACATGCGATGATACTAAATGCAGGATGATCACAAGCCAGTGGGTGGAAAGTCTTGTGGATGGGTGGCAGTGTAAGCATCTCCGCGCTGGCTGGGGTCTCCACGTGGCTGCACAAGCTCCAACATTCTGGGTGCCATCAGCCTGTCTCCATGTGACTTGTCAACAAGATTGTCCCACAGAAATTGAGCATATGTCCAACCTCCAATGAGCTATTTATCTCCTTTGAGCCTCCTAATGAGGTCATCAAGCTGCATGCAACCTGATTGACAGGCCAAACTCCACCCCTTCACTCATAAATCTCAAACTGACAATAGATTACATAATTACCACACTGCATATATTATGTTCATCTGTGAAAATCCTTTCCGCTTCTGCTAAATTTAAAGTATCTGTTCTGACAATATTTTGAGCTCTTTGAACATTTTCATGGAATAATTCACTTATAGAATCTCATAGGAATTTGAAGCATAACACAAAATTGAAATGAATGATAGTGTGTTAAAATCTGGTTGTTTGATATTTTTTTCTCTTTACCTTAAATGCTTGTTTGCTGAAGTAACAAACCCGAAGGAATGAAAATGTAGTATTCCTTCAATAATATAATGAGTTTTATTAAATGAATAAATAAATATTACAAACATAGTTCAGGCTATTTTGATACCTTTGGCTGGAATGAACATTAAAATGGGTGCTTAGAATAAGATGTTGTACATATGAAAGTTTTAAAAAGAGTAAAGAATGTAAATTTGGATTTCCACATTGAGCAGCTGCCCAGCTGCCCATTTTAGAGGGAACTTTGATTAAAAATGCCATTTTTTATCATTTTATTGAGGGCTCTTACAATTCTTATTACAATTCATACATCAATTGTATCAGAAATATTTGTACATATGTTGCCATCATACTTTTCTACACAATTACTTGCTTTTGGACCCTCGGCATCAACTTCTCTTTTTTTCCTCCCCCCGCCCCACCTTTGTGACCCCCTTGATAGATTTTTAATTATTTGTGTTAGTCCAGGTAAACCAAAGAAACAAAATTCATAGACACATATATAAATATAAGTGTAAGGTTTATATATAAGAGGAACAGGACATTAAGAAAGCATCCCAACCCAATCCAGTTCAAAGTTATAAGTCTGATATTAGCCCATATGCCCGATACCAGTCTATAACATCTCCTTCCAACTCATGAAGTCACAGATCAGTGGGTGCAGAATCCCGGTGCTTGTAGGAATCTCCCCATGGCTTCTTGCTTCCAGGGCTCAAGATCTATCAAGAGCATCCAGTGGTGGTAGAGGCAACTCAGCACTGGCAGGGGTCTCCACGTGGCTTCGCTACCTTCAGAGGTCTGGTTCCATCAAGGTAAAGCTGTGTGGCTTCTCCTCTGGCTCCTGCAGTTACTTAGACGCTGCCATCTTGTCTAACCCGTAATTCATCATCTCTGAGACTAACTCCCAACAACTGGGGGGATAGTTTCTCATCTCCATGAGGGAAATATGGCGAGATTTCCTAGAAGTGTCAGGAGAAAGCCATGCCCACACAGAGGCCTCATTGGCTACCCAATGGCTATCTCCAGATAAACAGGCTAGACTCCACCCCTACATCTCAATCTTGAAATTAACATAAGCATGACTGCCACATTATTATTTTCATATCTCATACCTACTACTGTCTCCCTTCCCCCAAAGCGCCATTTTTGCAGCATTTCTGTTCTTCCCCCAAAGCGCCATTTTAACAACTGGTACAAATAATTAGGTATCAGTTCTGCCAAGCTAGATAAATCTCACCACTGTTCCAGACCACACATCTCCTAAAGACCTGTTTTGACCATGACCTTATTTTCCTTTACAACCTGCCCTGCACACTGCAATTCAAAATTGGCTGTTCCTTTAATTAAAATAATAATAATAATAATAATAATAATAATAATAATACAAAGCCTGGGATAGGTCCCTGTATTCCTGTCCTGGAATAATAAATACTATATGAGCACTAGACAAACCTCCTTTTATATGACTTGCCCCGTGTAGCCGCCATGGTTGCTTTAAGAATTAGAAGCTATAGTGCTAGTGCTAAACCAAAAAAAATTTTTTTAAACCACACTTATTGTTATGCATCTATATGTGAGGGGGGACTTGTTTTCACTTTCTTTACAAAAGCTCACTTTATAGACTTCACTTTTGTGGAAGACCATAGAGAGCTCTTGAAGTAAAAGTTCCCTTGAATCATGGAAACCATCACGTGATCTTGGAATCCCCGTCTCCTATCCCCACTCTAAACCTTCCTCCACCCAGAGATGAAAAGTGAAGCTCTACTTGTATAAGGAGCTCAACATTTTAGGTTTTAATTTCTAACTGTTCTCCTTCACCAGAGAAAGTTAAAAATAGTCCTTTGCATATGTAGATCACTTCACAGCTTACAAATTGCTTTCACAACTTTAATTTCAGTTGATCCTCAAAACAGTCCTGTGATGAGAAAACTGAGGTCCGGAGAGGTTAAGTGATATACTGAGGGCAGGCAGAAAAAGAACTAAGATCAGAACAGAGGTCCTCTTGAACAGATCCTGTTCTCCTTCCATGTATAGAATTTCTTTTTCTTCTCTATTACCAGCACCAGCACCCACCCCACCCACCAGGATCACATAAACATTGCTTAATAATATCGTCAGGTCAATACCCTCTGCACCTCATTAGCAGCGAGTAAGGACACGCAACTCCGAGGGAGAGGAGGGACATTTGTCAGATACTCCTAACTATAGTCCAATCATCTGTACTACTGATTAGGCCCCTGGTTTTTTAGCCTAACAGCAGAGAGGGTCTAACTCCCTTTACACATAGAAAAGGCAGACTTCTATAGTAGCTTTTGAGGTAGCCATGCTTGAGTCCAAACCCTAGTTCTCCAAGTTCCTACAAGGATTATTGTGGGAAAGTTCTTTTTCATACAATTAGGAAAATAATAGTAATATGATACCATAAGGTTTCTATAAAAAATAAATAACATATAAAATGAACTAACGAACAGAAAGGGATTTAACACAGCTCCTAACACACAGTGAATTTGATAACTGGAGTGATAACTAAATAACAACAATGTCTAGAGAATAAGCCAAAGTCTGAGCTATTTCATGTAGATGATTCTCCTAGGCTGCAGGCTAAGCAGGAACTAGCCCTGTCTGAAATTCTGTGCATCTTTCCCCCGGTGTCGGATCACTCTCAGAAATCTGGGCATGAGATCAATCAGCGCAAGCCCAGCAAACACCCATGGCCATTCATCAGTCCTAACAAAAGCTCCACCAGCACTGGATTTAGCAATACAGGAAACAGAAAACTCACTGGGAGAAGAGGAGGAGGAGGTTGTATAATTAGATGTGTGATTATTCATGCTAATAGCTTTTATTATATTATGAGTAATTTACAATAATTTAATCATCAATGAGCAACTTTGCAGGAAGAACACACAAGGCTGTCTATTTTCAAGTAATGGCTTTGAATAACAGTTCTAATGTTCTGAGCACTAGAGCCTGGTGTGTCTGCAAGAAGGCTAACTAACATTTGCATAGCAACTCTAGAGTTCATAAAGAACCGACAGGTAAAGCATCACATTTGACTCTCGGCACAACCTCTCCAATCACTCATTTGTAAACTTCATCTAAGCTGACACACTGAGGTTGACTAGTGAGGAAGGACTATAGACAAGGTTCAAATTCCGGACTTCAAATTCTAGTTCTGTGTCCTTCTTTCTAAACCAAACCCCTTTCTTAACTAAACCTATTCTGTTAATTCTGGCTCATGGTGATAACCATGTTTCATTGTAGAACTGCACTCCATCGAGTTCATGGCTATGATCTTTCAAGAGTAGATTGTTAGGCCTTTCTTTCTATCTTTGGATAGATACAAAGCATTAACTTTTGGTTTGTAGCCAAGTCCCTCACTACTTAAACCACCACGGTACAGGTTAGTAGAACTCATTCGGAGATACACAACAAGAGCATCTGTGATGACTTACAATGAAATAAATACAAGAACACTTTTATTATAATGAATAGTCTAACCCAAGAATACTTTCATTATAATGAAGCTAGAATAAGGGGAGTGACTCTGAGAAATATGCACCAAATTGAAAAGCACTTAACTGCAGTATAAAATAAAGGCAAACAGTCCAGGATGGTAAGAAGACATAGATGCGAGACTACTCAAAGTATTTGAAATTTGACAACACATTACCAGATGTGTGACCTAAATGAAGTCGTAGGCCTCCAATATTCTGCAGATGAGGATAATAGTGGCTACATTATGAGCTGAGATAATGTAACTTAGATTCCCAATAACAGAATAAATAAATGACAGAATGAATAAATATTGCCTTCATTCCTTTCCTTGGTAGTACATATTTGAAACAACAATTTAAGAATATGATAAATGTTCTTCATAACCAATATCTCTTATTCTTCTGAATCAAAACTTACTGCTAATAATATTAAACTGGAAGGATGTTTAAAAGCAAAAACAAAAACAATACCAACAAGACAATCTGCTCTCCATGAACAAAGCTTTCAGACTTTTCCTGCCAAAAAAATCAGCCACCAAGTGCTCTGGCAACTCTCTTAGTACTCTATTACTGCAGCAGCTTCCCTACTGCTTCAGCTGTACTTCAGGCACAGACTCCTCCCCAGTCCAGAGGAGACCTCCAGTACTTCTTTCAAGTTTTCTATTTGAAAAAAGCAAAAGGATCAATAAAAGGAATACTTCTGCTAGAGAGTGCTTAGGGGGAAAATAAAACAAAACAAAAAGCAGTGATTCCTTTGCAGCTGAGGTAATGCATTCAAGATATGCTCTATCCCTGGTACCCTGGGGCTCAGGAAAGGACCTTTTGGGTTCTTCTGACTCTTGTTAAAATTTTCTTGTATTGTTGCCGACCCTTTTTTTTGAATGTTCCCCACCCTGCATTTTGACCTAGGCATTCCTGTAGATAACATCTGAGACAGAAGTCAGAGTAGCAATGTGGCAAAGCTTACCACAAGAAGACACTGGCAGCAACTGCTATTCTAGCATATGCTGGGAACTTCTCCTTTTCAAGCAAAGTAGCTCTGGCCTTCCAACTGTAATCCCCTGTCTTCTTTAGCCAGCTGGGTCTCCAGTTAGAATGAAAAGCTCTGTGAGAATCCATACAGTGTCCTCAAAACTCATGAGTCAGTCCTCTGATCCCTGGTTAGAGAGAACTATATTACCAATTTCTAGATTCTCTACACTGACTCTAGAGGAAAAAACTAAAAACCCTGGTTTTGGTTTAAGTTGCCCCAGCCTTGGGGATACTTCAGTTGCCAGAGTGAAAAGCTTAATGAGCTAGAAATGAAGGAAGAAAAAAGAATGTGCCATCTTTCAAAACCAAGGTTTAATCCCAGCTACCTAATTGCACCCAGCTGTCTTGTATTTCCCTACCAACCTGGTTTCAACTGTCCAGAGAGTGAGACTGGCAGAAGCAAGCAAGATCAATTACTGGGTCAAATTAGATCAAAAAAGATCAGCACATGCTCATCTTCTTCCATGTGGGCTTTGTTGCTTCTCAGCTAGATGTCCACTTGTTTATCTTTAAGCCTTTAAGACCCAAGATGCTATACCTTTTGATAGCCAGGCACCATCAGTTTTCTTCACCACATTTGCTTATATACCTGCTTTGTCTTCTGTGAAGACAAGTAGCCATCTAACTGAGAAGCAGAAAAGCCCACATGGAAGAAGCACACCAGCCTGTGTGACCACAAGGTTTTGATGGGATCAGATCTCAGGCATCAAAAACCCAGAGCAAAAAATCACAATGTGAATGAGGGAAGGGGTTGCAGAGGGAAGGCCCAAAACCAATCTATAAGCAATTGGACATTTCCTTACAGGAGGATTATGAGGAGAAAATGGATCAGTTAGGGTGCAGTATACCACTGATGAAACATACAACTTTCCTCTGGTTCTTTAATGATCCCCTCTTCCCTCACCACTATCATGACACTAATTCTGCCTAGCAAATCTGGACACACAGGGAATACAGGAGAGATAAACTTCTCGGGGACCAATATGGAAATAACCATTCCAGAAGGGGAAGGGGAAGGAGGGAGGGAGAAAGGGGGAATGGATCACAATGACCTACCTATGACCCCTCCCCTCCCATGTGGATGGGCAATACACAAGGAGTTAAGGGAGACATAGAAGAGTGCCAGATATGAAAATATAATAGTAATTTTAAAATTATTAAGTATTCATAAGGGAGGGAGGGAGGGGAGAAAATGAGCTGATGCCAAGGGTTCAAGTAGAAAGAAAACACTTTGAGGACAATGATGGCAACATATGTACAAATGTGCTTGACACGATGGGTGAATGCATGGATTGTGATAAGAGTTGTATGATATTCCAATAAAATGATTTAATGATTAAAAAGAGATCAATGCAGAGATAGCTAATTGGCTCCTATCATTTGGTGATATAGACTACCCATACTGTCCCTCAACCCTGAAGTCCCAGGCGTCATTCAGATTCAATGTGACTCTGTGGAGTGCATTGCTTGTGTTTTGTCTTTAAGGAAAAGGAAAAAAACTGTAGTTGTACCTAGTTGTATGATTCTGGGTAGTTTTAAACATTCATTTCTCAAGATTCCACCTGCCAAGATGGATTTCTTGTTTCCTTTAATAAAAACAAATCTAGCTATCCTCATCCACTGCTGTCGGTTGACCCCAACTCATCCTCTTAACAAGAGCAAACAGTCTCATCTTTCTCCCACAAGGCAACTGGTGACTTTGAACAACCGACCTTGTGATTAGACACCCAAAAGGCAACCTACTATACCTCTAGAGCCCCCTATGAGTAGCTGAATAAAAGATGCCCCTATGAATGGGGGCAGGTGAGCTCCAGATCAATGCAGTCTGTACCACTCCCAGTACCCCTAACATCTGGAAACTTGATAACTTACGTGCTTGTAACCCCTGCAAACTGCTTCCTGGCTTGGGTTATATTTGTTTGTTTGTTTATATAAAGATAATGCGAGCCAGAATGATGTATGCTGAACAAAAAATCCAAGCAGCTGGATTATATGGAGAACAGCATGGCATCAGGGTTGGAGAAAGACTCATTAACTGCCTGTAGTATGCAGAAATATAATTTTCCTTGCTGAAAACAAATAGGACTTGAAGTCCTTACTGCTGAAGATCAAAGACTACAGCCTTAACAATAAGTTACCTCTCCACAAAAATTAAAATTCTTACAACTGAAAAATAACGAACATCATGATATACAGGGAGATTGTTAAAGTTGTCAAGCATTTCATTTTACATGGATCCATATTCAATGCTCATAGAAGCAGCAAATAATAAATCAATCACATATTGGACTGTACAGATTGTATATATTGTAAAAGGCATGTCTGTCTTTCAAGTGTTAAAAAGTAAAGATGTCTCTGGGCGGAGCCCCAGTGGCATAAGTGATTGAGTGCAGAACTGCAGTTCAAATTTGGCAGTTCAAATCCAGCGTGGGTAGCACCCACGACCACCAGAGGCAGTGATGCCCACAAAAAAAAAAAGTAAAGATGTCTCTTTAAAGACTAATTTGTGCCTGATCCAAGGTGTGTGCTGCACTACTTCCATTCACCTCACATGCATGTGAAAAATGGACAATGAATTAGAAAGACCAGGGAAGAATTGATGCATTTGAATTATGTTATTGACGAAGAATATTGAAAGAACTATGGACTGCCAGACGAACAAACATCTATCTTGAAAGAAATACTGCTAGTCGGAATGCTTTCTTTATAGAAGCATTCCCTTCATGAGTGAAGAAATGAGAATGGTGAGAGTTTAGATCATGTACTTTGGAGATGTTTTCAGGAGATTCCACTCCTGGTTAATGGATATCTCCAAAACAAACCATGGCCATCAAGTCAGCATTGACTCAGAAGAACCTTCTGTAGGTTTCTGAGTCTGTAACTGTTTATGGGAAGAGAAAGTCCAGTCTTTTTTCCTCACAGCTGCTGGTGGTTTCAAACTGTGACCGTGAGAATCACAGTCCAATGTGTAAACACTATACAACCAGGGCTCCTCTTAAAGAATCTCACACTTGGTCAAGATAAACTGTCATTGAAAAAAAGAAAGGCCCAAACAAAATGAACTAACATGGCTGCGATGATGGGCTCAAACATGAATTGTGAGGATCTTTTAAGACGAGGCAGTGTTAGTTCTGTGGTACATGGGATCTCCGTAAGTTGGAAATAACTCAGCAGCATGTAATTACAACAAGCCAGGATGATCTCGGTCGTTCGTAAGAAATCCTACACTAGTCCCACAAGTCCTTTTGAGGACAGTGTAGGAGAAGGCCCCTGGGCTGAGGTCAGAGAATCATTGACAGTTAAGTAAATCACCAGGCTGTTCACACTGAGATGATGCCTGTGCCCTGTTCCCTGGGGTGGGCAACCATCCATCATGGCCCACTGCCCTCCCTCGTTGACCAGCTGAGGCAGCCACTGTCATCAAAATCTTCAATTTGGGGAGACTGTGACATGCACTCCAAGGGGCTGTTATTTCTTTGAGTTGCACCTTCTCTACCTACATGGCCACTACAGCCGCTAACCAAAGCCAGGTTTAATGAAGGATGATAAAGAAGAAATATAACACGACTTGTGAGAGAAAGAAGGCTTTGGGATGGACAGGTGGGTATGATTCCGGAGCTTGTTAGGCGACAATGCTCAGTCAAGACAAGGTGTGCTCCCACCCACTCTAATTGCACACCCATTTTTGCCCTGCTCTCCTCAGCCAACCCGCAGAGCCTCCAACGTTTAAAGATTACCAAGACAAGTTTGTAACGAAATGGCTCCCTCTTTGTCCTTGAGCCAACAGCAGCAGAAGGGATACTAATTAGAGGGTGAATTATTAGCTTCCCATGGTGCACTGCAGGGACATTAAAAATGAGGGGGCTTTGCTGCTTGCCTTTTAGATGGTTACTCTTGGTTTAATATATTCGTGTTTCTAGGTGAACAGCAGGGGACAGTTTTTATGATTATAATTGTTGCATAATTACTGGCCTGAGGTTGCCTATTGTTAAATAAAAATGCTGAGATACTAATGTTTTATTGAACAGTACAAGAAGATAAAATTGTAATATCTTTTCCTGAGCAATCGACACTGCTCATTTGCAGCCTGATGACAACCCTTAGTCATCTTATCCAAGAAACAGAAGGGTTTTGCCTGGGCTGGAATTCAAGTGTAAAATATTTTCTTGGACAAAAAATTTTCAAACAGGGGAAGGGAAAAGAAGGCTGAACAACTCTCAGATTCACCTTCAAAATCTCTGTATAAAATGGTGTCCAAATTGGTGTTAATAAACACATGCACTCAACCAGCTGGTTCTTGGCTAGGGAATGTTACTAATGGCCTTTCCTACAGGAGACATTGGAAGGACAGGGAAACAGTGCTGCGAAAGGTAACAGAGTCAGGAATGTGGTCACTATTGAGAGGCTCATCTGGGGCTGACATTTTCAGGTGACTCTTCAAGACTCAATCCTCTGAGTAACTGAAAAGTTCTCTGAAACAAAACCCACTGCTGTCGAGTCCGTTTGGACTTGCGATGATCCCACATATTACAGAGGAGAAGTACCCACAGGACTGTGTTGGCTATATATGGTTAAGTCTTCCTTCTGTATATGTTTGCTGTATATGTTTCATTGAAAATGTTTGAACAACTAACTTTTAGGTGACTAGCCAAATACTAACCATTTGCCCCAACTAGGCACTTCACCTGGAACCAGACAGGCAGCACACTCCTCTAAGCATTTGTTATCACAGCTACCTACCTAAGAGTCTATCTTCCTCTAGTGCCATCAATCTGCAGCCCATCTTCCAGCTTGCTAAGAGTTTGGCATCAGATGAGGGATGGTTCCTGCCAGAGAAAACTAGATTGAAAATAAAAAAAGCTTGCCTTGGATCACATCTGCTGGCTCATCGGGTTACAGAAGCATCGAGGGTGGCAGGCACCCTTGATTTGGGCAAAAAGTAAATGCCTGATTAAGTAGACCTGACCTCTCGAGTGTCCCATCACTCAGAGTAGGCAAATGAAGTAGAGCACTGCTCTCAAGTTTACCTGGGCATGTACAGCATGAAGAAGAAGTTGGGCAGAGCAAGCGTAAAAGTCAGAATTTAAAGACATCATGTTCTTTTCTGACTAGCCCCTTGGAAACTTCATAGGCCCAGGCCAGCAGAGACTCATAGTTTGAGGCCAAGGTTTTTGTCTTTATAAGTTTCTATATAAATCTTCCAGGACAAACTTCAGTCCTGTGAAAAAGAATCCTAGGATTCTGGGAACCAGAATGTCTGAGCTTTGTTCCCAGGTTAGTCCCCCCCCCCCCCCCCCCCCCCCGATGCAATTTTCTAGGTAAGTCACTTCTGGGTTCACCTTTTGAGCATAAATAATATCACCATTATGCCTACCTCACATCATGGACATAAGTCTTGAATGAACTTCAATGAATCAAGGACAATCAGGAAAGATTTAGTTCATCTGGGCTAATTTCTCTCCAAATGCAGAAACATTTTCTAGAACATTCCTGGCTGATGTTCATATGCTTTCTGCACAGCGATGAAACCTCCAGAGAAATCATATCAACTCCTCCTTTTGCTGGACAGTTCTGATATCCTGCTTCACTTGAACTGATAGCGGCCCAGCCACGATCTCCTGGCTCACCTGAGCCATATCTTGTCCATACAATGATGCTGCATGATTTAAAGGAATTTGCACTCTCTTGGTATTTTCCTCTCTCAGAAAAATATTTCCCCAGGTTCCTCAGTCTTTCTTCATGTTTCAAACCCTGAATCATTATCTTCCTCAGAACTCCTCCCTGATATAGCTTTATCTAACCCAGATTATCAGAAAATTCTACTTCGTTTGCAACCTGGACAGTCCAGAAGATAGCCATCTCCCTCAATGTAGCCTCTATACCCCACCCCTGAATACAGCCAATGATTGTACAAGCTTTTTATTAGACACATGACACACTTTGCTTATACTATGTTGTGGTCAACTAAAAAATTTAAGGTTGATGTTTTGTTTTGTTTTTCAGATAAATGACTTTTAAACTGGGTCTCATCTTCCCTGTACATGTATAATAGATCATTTTGAAATTAAATGTATGAGCTTATATTTGTTTTTCTTCAATATCTTGTTTTGACACTCTCTTTCCAAGCTTACACAGATCTCTGTAAATCCTGATTCTATCATCACACACTTCTACTGGAATAATGTGCCTTACAAATTTTTATCATCTGTGAATTTGTTAAACAAAGGTTTATTATAATTGATAAGAAGTATTGAGTTACTCCACCACACAAAGGCAAAACACTAAGCAAGTGCAACAGAACAACAGGGGAGCAGAGCAAGGAAGTCCAGAGGGAGTACCAAAAATAGACTTTTGGCCCAGGGTGTGGCACCCCGTGAGACTTGATCAGAAAACTCTTCTAAAGGCCAACAAACAATCCTTGAGCTATTTACAGGCTTTTCTTTTTGCCATTGTTTTTTTGTTTTCTTTTATTGCTTTGTTTTGTTCAATCTTGTGTTTGTACATGTTACTATTTCTGCAGGCCTATTTAGATAAAATTGGTTGGATAAACAACCTGGAGGAGAAAATAATGGAATTGACAGTTCCAGCGAGATATGGGAGAGGGGTAGGTGAGGGAAAGGCAGTGGTGTTAACCAACCCAGGAACAGGGAACAACAAGTGATCAAAATATCACTGGTGAAGAGGGTGTAGGAGATCTGTGGAGTTGGACCAAGGGTAATGTAACCAAGAGGAATTACTGAAACCCAAATGAAGACTAAGCATGATAGTGGGACAAGAGAAAAGTAAAAGAAAATCAAGGAAAGAACAAAGGACATTTATAGAAGCCTAAATAAAAGCATGTTCATATGTAAATATATTTATATATGGGGATGATTAAATAGATCTATGTACATATATTTATAGGTTTAGTATTAAGGTAGCAGATGGACATTGGGTCTCCACTTAAGTCTTCCCTCAATGCAAGAACACTTTGTTCTATTAAACTGGCATTCCAAAATGCTCACCTTCCAGACACAATTGCAGAAGACAAAGTGGGGCCATACGCAAAGTGGTTAAGAAAGCTGATGGTGTCTGGCTATCCAAAGATATAGTGCCTGGGGTCTTAAAGGTTGAAAGTAAACAAGTGCCCATGGCCATCTACATCAGAAACATCAAAGCCCAAGCAGAAGAAACACACCAGCCTGTGTGATCAGAAAGTGTCGACAGGATCAGGTATGCCTGCATCAAGGAACAAAAAAATCATATTATTGTGAATGAGGAAAAATGAATATTGGGGACCCAGAGACCATCTGTAGGCAACTGGACAATCTCTTACAGAAGGATCACGAAAAGGAGATGAGTTAGTCAAGGTGCAGTATGTCAATGATGAAATATACTGCTTTCTTCTAGTTCTTAAATGCTTCCCCTTCCCTTCCCCCCTCTATCATGTCACAGTTTTACCTTACATTCTGGCTAGACCAGAGGATGTACAATGGTACCAATGGGAACTGGGAATCCAGGACAGATGATACCTTCAGGACCAGTGGTGAGATTGCATATACTGAGAGGGTGGAGTGAAGGTGGGGTAGAAAGGAGGAACCAAACAGAAGGGTCTATATATAACCTCTACTCTGGGAGATGGACAACAGAAAAATGGGGGAAGGGAGGCTTCAGACAGTATAAGATATGGCAAAATAATAATAGTTTATAAATTATCAGGGGTTCATAAGGAAGGAGGGAGCAGAGAGAGGTGAAAAAATTTGAAGTTGATAACCAGGGCCCAAGTTGAAAGCAAATGTTTTTAAAATCATGATGGCAACAAATGTACAAATTGCTGGTTTCAATGGATGGATGGACTGATTGAGATAAGAGTTGTACAAGTCCCCAATAAAATTATTTTTTAAAAAAAGAAGTATTGAGTTAACAAAGCAGAAAGAATGTATGAAAACGATTTAGATACAATCTCAAAGACAGAAGATTTCTCAGTCAGTGTAATAACACTATTTTCCTCCAGTTTTTTTGAGTGACATTTTACATTTTTTATTTAGGGACCAATTTAAATGGTTGGCATATGTTTATAATCAAGGTGGTGTGAGAAATATCACACACACACACACACACACACACACATCTTAGCAAATGACATGTGGTACATGTGCCATGAGAGATATGTAAGAACTAAGACTTACTGAAAAGATGGAAGACTCATCTCTTTATTTTCATGCTCCTTTTGCATCATGGTGGGAAGCAGGATCAGCAGAATCAACTTCATTAACCAAATCAATGTTTTATTCTCTGACCAAGCATATTAAATTAATTCATAGAAGTTACTCTATGAAACCAAGAACTTGACTCTATTAACGGTGGCTTCCTGAAATCCAGACTTTCAAGAATTTATATATATTTTTAAAATTCCTCAGGCAGCAGGCAATTTGGAACTCTCTGAAGTAGCAACTTCCATTTCTACTTCTGTTGCATTTTGTTGCTGCTGTTATTGTCAACTGCCATAAATTCTGTCCTTGACACCTGACAAACCCAAGCACAACCATTCAACAAAATGCTATACATGTTTAGTTGTGGATTCATTTTATTCTTAATTAGTCTCATTGATCTGTAATTAACACATGATACAATTCAATAGTTGAATCATTTTAAGGATTGTGCAATCATCATGACAAACTTTGGAACATATTTCTTTTTTCTTATATTGGCTAGTTTTTTGGAGATAAATCATCAATACTTTCTCCCTAATCTTTTTTTTTCTCTAATTTTTTTTTTAAGTCTAGAACTTCAGCTGAAACCTCTTCAGCATCCTAGCAATGCACATGTTTCCACCAACAGAAGAGTGGGGGATGTTCCTGAGAGACATTGGTCAGGAGTCTAACCCATATCTCCTAGGCGGAAGTTGATAATTCTATACTGAATCACCACCGCTTCCTTGGAGTATATTAAAAGTTTTCAATTTATAATCTACAGCACAGTGAATTATTTCATATGGATTTTTGTAGTCATAGTATTTGCTACACCAAACAATTTTTTTTCCTAATGCATCTAAGAGAGGGTGATGGGAAACAGACAGGATTCACTTGGGGGAGATGGCTAACAGGCTAATTGTGATTTCCATCTTGTTGCTCATTGTTTGGTGCCATCAAGCCTGCTCCAACACATTGCCACCCTATACCCAACAAGACAAAGCCCTGCACCGTGCTGTGTCATCCTGACAACTGCTCACTGAGTCCATTGAAGCGGCAACTGTGTCAATCCAACTTGCTGCAGGGCTTCCTATTTTTCGCTGCCCTTCCACTTTACCTCACATGATGTTCTTCTCCAGGGACTGGTCATGCGTGACATTTCTAAAGCATGTAAAGTGAAGTCTTGCCATCCTTATTGGTGCTTTCAATATTCCCATAATTCACACACATCAATTTTTCTATGGTCTCCCTTGTTCAGTTGCCCTCCTACTGGGTAGAAAATGAACTATCTCAGAAGCAAGGTCAGGAGAAAATAAGACCTTGCTGTTAGCCAGAAAGAAGATCCAGGCTTTTGACACTAAGACCCATGCTCATCCTCAATCCAGGAAATAGCTGGGACACCAAAGGAGCAAGAGAGGAGTGGCAGCGGCACAACCAAGAGCAGGAGGCAAAGCAGTGGACATCACAGGCAATGGTGCAAGTGAAGCTACGTTCCTTCATGCATGAGGCTGGCTTGTGGAATAGGGTGTCTCCGGGAACATAATTGGGAGAGCTACCTTTGCTGCTTGTTCAAGGGGCTAAAGGTGAACACCTTCAAGCTGAAGCTTATTTCAGAGTGTTGTGCCTTTTGGACATTTATGGACAGCCATAAAAGAGCTGTACACCCTGCCTGAACAGCAAAGAGGTCAAACCAAGAGGCCATGGTCAGACCTGAGAAGCTGTCTGACTGAACAAGTCTCTCCTGGGCATTTCTCACATAAATTGTCATCCATTAACTTTGTTAATAAGCCCCAAATCATGAATATAGTTTATATGTTTTGGGTGGCCATTATAATGAATATAGAACCCAGCTGAGAAGCAAGGAGTGTGTAGGAGGGACCGTTGGTGTCACAATTGGTAAGGAAAGTTGGAGAGTGGGGGTATGTCTAGCCTCAGTCTCGAGGGAATGTGCCTTGGGCCAATTCTACTGCTGCTGATTCTTCTCCTTCCCCCTTGGGAAGTCAGGCAAACCCCCAGTATCATTCTTCTTTACATAACCTAGAAGCAGTCGTTCTCAAAAACCACAGTTTTCTATTTCAAGCATCTCATATACGACTAACACCTAAAATATATCTAGGAAAACTCTAAATCTTACTTCCAAACCCCATCATACAGTCTCTTCCTCTCTAACTTTTCTTTATTATTTTATTTTGCAGCTCAATTTCACACATTTGGTTGTATGCCCTTTCCTTCCATTTCTAGCTTATCTTGGAAGATTCAAATATTAGGTAGTACTGGCCTTCTCTCGTCAATGGAAGCAGGTGACTAGAGCTGAACAGCAGCTGCTCTCTTTCCAACGGGACTTATGGGAACCAGTTCTGCTCAATCCCCATCTGGCCAACCTCTCTCATTCATATTTTCTGCCTCTGCTCTGAAAGCCTTTGCGATAGTAATGTTTGCTCTGTCCACACGTCCTCCTCTATTTCATTGATCTGAATCCTGTACCTTTAAGCTATGGGGCATGAGCAAGCAGTGAGAAACAAGTTGATTCAAATCCTCACTATATTATCGTAAATTAGACACAATTTCCTACAAAGAGAGATAATGCCCAACTTATCTCTAAGTGGCACTGTGTTAGGTACTTGGTTGCTAAAGAACAGAGATTCTGATGCACCATCTACTCAGCTAAAGAAAGCTCAATCTGCTTTGGTCAAGATTTAGTGTCAAAAACCCTCTGGAGAGTTAATATGAGTCAGAAGCACCTCAGTGATAGTGTGTTTCCTTTGGTTTGGGGATAATTTGTTTCTAAAAGCCCTGGAGGGAGCCCATAGTTAACATACTTGGTTGCTGCCCCGAAGGGTAGAGGTCTTTCAAATGGCACCCCAGAGAAAATGTCTGGCGACCTACACTCTAAAACATCTGCCATTGAAAACTATATGGAGCACAGTTCTACCTTGATATACATGGAAGCATCATAAGTGGGAGTTAATTTGAGACCAATTGGTTTAACTTAACCTACTAACATAAACATTGCACCTGGGCAAATAGTCCCTCAGGAAACCATTGTCACATAAATGGCAAAGCAAATGCTATGGAAATTTTTCTCATAGAAACAAAAATGTCACCCTTCTTTCCAGAGACTTTCTCGGTGACTCTCCTCAAGCCCTGTATTGGATATGCATCAGGCAGAAGTTGGAGAGAAGTAAAAGTTTGCCAGACCAGGGTCTAAGCCAGTCTTGAGTACAGCCTGTGGTCCAAGCCAGGGTGGTGGTGACCCCAAACAAAATTGCTGTGTCCTTCCTCCTCAGCCTGACTTAGCAGCCAGATGGTAATGATTTCCCATCCCCTCAGCCCAGGCAGGCTGTGAACAGGCACCGTCAAGCTCAGTTCTCACTGGCCCAGCCCCAGGGCCCAGAGCTGCCTTGTTCCAGCAAATGACAACTTTTTAATTTCAAGCCTTTTAGTCCCTGGAGAAAGAGGTGGTGGAAAGGGGTGAAGATGGCATCTGGATCCTACAAAAGCAGGACCTAGGGCAGAAAGCAACCTTGAGAGGTCATCCCTCTTTCTTCCTGGCCAGTTCATCTCCTTTGTTCAAGATACAGCTCAGACACACCTCCTTCAAGAAGCCTTCATGGACTATCAATGTTCTCATTGCTCTTTCTCTGTGTGTTACATTCTCATTAAAATTTCTAAGTGAAACTCTCATTCCAGGAAACCGAATTTGGACCCAGACAAATGCATTGGAATCTAAGCATCTATTCTTGAAGTGGGTATGGGACTTTGGAAATCTTTCCTGGCCTCTCTAACCTTTAGTTTGCTAAAATGTGGCCACATTTCCTTATGACTGTTCACAGGGCTATTGAGAGAGTTGAACAAGTAGTGAGAACCAAAACTTTATAAAGATGCCACCTATGTTGGGCTGAGCCCTGGTGGCATAAGTGATTGAGTGCGGGACTGCAGCCCGTGGGCATGGCGGTTCAAGTCCAGCGACTACTGAGAGCAGCGCTGGGTAGCGCCCACGACCACCAGAGGGCAGTGATGCCCCACCAAAAAAAAATAAAGATGCCACCTAGTTTCCTGCCTCTATGTTATTTCCTGCCTCTATGTTATTTTGCTTTTAATAGCTCTTCAGAATAGATCTCTCCTAGGGTCATTATTCTGAGGGTTCTTTGAAGGCTCCTCAATGTCCACAGGGTTATGGGCCATGGCACAATAGTCCATAGGAACCTCAGAAGCTTATCCTTGACAGGGGGAAAGGATATGAAATTGCCATAGAATTTCAATGATGTAGGTATTTCCATTTGCTCTCTTTTGTCTCTTTCTTAGAGGATGGACATTTGTGTGTTTTGGAAGCTAAGAAGCAAAGATGGTGAAGAGGGCAGGGGGGTGGAGGAAGCAAGAGTGTGTGGGACACTGAGTTTAAGGGCAGGCTTGGTAGTCCTGTATCCCTTCATGGGATGATGGAGTCCAAGGACTGATTCAGACTAAGAGGGCAAATGGTGTCACTTTTAGTAGAGGGGTCCCAATTTGATAAGGGTCTTGAGTGGGGATTTTAATAGCTACTCAGAAGAGCAGATGCAAGAAAAGACAAAAGTAATGTTTTCAACTACTTTATATTTGTAGTACTAGGCCACTTTTGTAGTCACTTGCTCTGGTGGGACAGTGGATTTGGTATTGAGATGCTGACTACAAGGTGTGTGGTCAAACCACCTTGTTTGAGAGAAAGATGCTGCCAGGAAGATATGAAAATCATATATAAGAGCACTATGAATTGGAACCAACTTAATAGCAGTGGGTTTGGTTTGAAAAAAAAATGGATGGATAGCATGTGAGAAGGTAATATCAAAGCACTGTGAGGATGACTGGAAGCATCACTGTCACTTAGTGTCTTGTCAACATCTCCTAATAGCTTCGGGCCTGTCGGCCTTTGGGATAACTAGCCCTAGCAAGAGACTTGGCCAGGAATTGGAAGTCCACGTCCAGGGCTGAGGAAGGGAAGAGGTGATGTTAAGGGGGTGATAGTTTGGAAGTTCCATTCTCTGAGTTGGAATTGATTCCATAGCAGTGGGTTGGGGTCTTTTTTCCAAGTCAAGTTGGTCAGTGCCCTAACAGAGAGGCAGTTTCAGACTACACACTGATGGTTGTACCAACTCCCAAGAAATTCACCTGTCCACCCAGCCCACGACAAGGTCCAAGTGTTAGGAAACATAAGCAGGGCTTATGAACCACGCACCAAAGTCTCATACTCCTCTTCCACAATGGGTTCAGCATATTCCGTCACTCATTAAATAAAACCTGGTGATTTTGCCTCCAAACTTGATTCAACTTTTTCCTCCATGCAGGCACAAAATATTCCTCAGACTTTTGAAGCAGATTTTTTAAAAAGAATATTTAAAGAAGACTTGTTCTCATTGCTGCTGACTGCTTTGGTGTTGGCCTCCCACTCATAGGTATGAAGGGAAAAGACCATTATGGTACTTTGGGTTTTCATCGGCTGAGTCTTGGAAGCTGATCACCATTATTTTCTTCTCAGTCTGCTTTAGTCTGGAAATTCCACTGAAACTTGGTCAGCATCATAGCAGCACACAAGTCTCCAATGGCAGAAAGGTGATGGCTATGCTTCAGGTGCATTAGGTGGGACTTGAACCTGGTCCTACAGTGTGAAAGGTGAGAGTTATAACACTGATGAGAGGGCTAAGCCCCGGCGGTGTAGTGGTTGTGTGCGGGACTGTGGCCCACACGGTTGGTGGTTCAAATCCAGCAGCAGCTCTCCAGGAGCAAGGCTGGCCCTCCTACTCCCACTAGGGGGCAGTGATGCCCACAAAAAAAATGATGAAAACCTGGTCCTATAGTATAAAAGATGACAGTTATAACACCATAGTCCTCATAAAGGGTTTTATAAATCAGTTAATCTTAATGTTCAAATCTCAGTTAAAATATTTACTAAATCACAAGCCCTGGTCTTCAGAAAAACTGGGGACACTAGACCTTAATTCATAGTACTATTCATGGACATTGAATGCGAAAATATTTATGGCAGGGTCTAGCACATATCTAGGCCCATATTGTATTCGATATTTATTTCTTTTTCCTGCCCTACCATCAATATTTATTTCTACTAGGATTTGTAACTTGAGAACACCCAAGATGAATATTAGGGAACCTCAGAATACATGCCAAGGATATAGGTGGGAGGGTAAATTTGTATCTGTTATGTTTTCAGTTCGTTTATTAAAGTGATTTCATACTTTTAGATGCATTTAAACAAAACTAACCACAATGTAAGATATAGATAAGAAAGCAGTTTAAAGAGAATAGAAAATATGCATAGACTGCCATCAGAGAAGCATTTTTAAGTGTGGTACTTAGCTTTGAGTTCCCCCTGGCATCTTGCTGAGTTTTAACTGTCCAGTAACAGTCAGCAGGTAAATTTGTCTGCGAAGCAAGTCTCCGCAGTCATCCCTGCAAGCACCTTTACAGCAGCCTTGCCAGGTCACAGAATGAACAGTGATTTTGCAAAAGGCAGAACCGTTGTTGAGGAATGTTTCTTATTCCAGAGGTCACCCAAGCCTCTCTGGCTGCTTGTCCCCAGGACATGCTAGCCACACCAGCCACACTTAGGGAGTGCAGCCAAGCTGTCAAACCTCTTACTGTGCCTTCTCCTTACTGCCCACACCTGGAATCACTGCTTGTGTGGCTCCAAGTGCTAGGTGCTGGGTCTCTAATTGGTGTGGCATTTAGGAGTCTCTAGGAGGATCTGGGGTTCTCCCACCTATCCTCTTCCCCCCACCCTTCCTTAGCATCTCTCGCCTCACTAATGATGACATTTTCAGCAAGTGGCCATGACAAGAGAAATTAGTTCACAGCCTTTGGCAACTGAACATTGAGCATTTGGATTAAATTTTCAAAGGGAAAATATGATCTGTGCATACAGGGAAATCATTTGGTATTTGGGAAAGACTTCAGGGTAAAACAGTCAGCACAAGCAGCTGACTCAAAGGGGATAGAAGGTGGGGGCACCAGGGTGCAGAGTGGGGGAGCCGAGAAAAGCAGGCAGAACTGACACTCAGAAGCATGCAACTGGTCACACATACAAGGCCAAAGGTCCGCGTCTGCTCTTAACAACAACCAAAAACTGTCTGGGAGCACAGTGGCTTAATGAGGCCATCAAACTGGGGATGCACTGACTGTAACATTTCAGCTAATTGGCCCAGCATTTCTCTTCCATCAGTTCCCCTCTAGTTTCCCCACTTATCATCCACCGCTTGCAATCAGAAAAAATAAAAAAAAAATATTAAGAAAGGTTAGCATTCGGCAGAGCATGAGATAGCAGCTTCAACGCACTCGTGGCACTTCCCTCACTGTTTTGAAATTCATGGAATTAGACCTCATCAAAGATTGTCCCTACAAGTGGACTGCATAAGCAGTTAGGTCTGTGCGACAGACCTAACTTCTACAGGAGTGGGCACGATCTCGTTTTCATGTTTGTTTTTCTATACAGACTGACAGCATTGAGGAATAATAAGTACTTATTGCGTTTTAAGGCTGCTATAGACTGTGTAGGTTAAATGTTTCCAAGTAAGGCCTGGGGTGTGATTTTCACACTACTGTGTAAAGGATCTTCCTAGAGCTTGTCAGTATGAAACCTGCATAGGTCTTTAGAGCAACCTGAGTGAGTTCTTCTGTGGAGCCCTGACAGTGCAGTGCATTATGCATGATTGCTAACCAGGAGGTCTCACTTGGCCCACGTGTAAAATGAGAAGACAAGCGGAGGTCTCTATGATAAATAAAGTAAACAGAGAAGCCTAAAGCAACGGGGGAAGGGTGAGGTAGGGAGAGAACCAACGGAAACGAGATGAAGAGATGTAAAATGAGCTGAAAAGAATTAAAGGGAAAGAGTGCAGATGAAGAGCAGACGTTAGGAGAAATGTAAAGGCAGACACTGGACAGAGAGGTAAAGGACCGTGCTGAGGCAATCGGGAAGTGAGGACAAGATAGTCCAGTGGCTAACTGTATTGCCGCACGCCATGCAGCTTTGTTCTGTCCTCTGACCTCTATCACAGCCCCTACTCCCCAACCTCCAGTCTCTGTTGCTCTTGCACCTCAAAGAGTTGCCTTGGGGAGGAGCCAGCCCTGGACAACCTCTGCTGGATCTATATCCGTGCAGACTGCTCTCTGGGAGAGTGCAGGGACCCGTGATGATGGCCATTGTCGCAGAACAACCTGAGCCTCCAGAGGCATCTCAATCCCCAGCCGGTGAGCTGCGTCCGCCCGCCCGCCCGGAATGGGAGTGCACCGTGAGGATTGATGGAGAATCTCGGCTTCGGGAGGGGGCAGCCATTGATCTGATGCTCTGATTGATGACTGAGGCGTTTCGTGGTGGTGTGAGCCAGAGGCGCGCTCCCCACCGGGCTGCTGCAGCCCTAGTAAGTGGGAGCAATTGGACTGGATGGCGAGAAGGCACATCTGCCTGGCGCTGTGGGTGCCGCAGCCTGAACTCCCCTCAATTAGGACTGAGTGTCTAAATCGGCCAAGTTCACTGGTGAGCATGTCTAGCAGCATGTTTACCGCCCAGACGTGCTTGGCCAGCTCTCCGCAGCCTGCCAGCAAGGCGAAGTGACCGCCTGAGCCTTGGGGAGCTGGCCACCTGTCTTCCTACTTTATGCCAAAGAAATGGGAGCAGGGACATACAACCAGCATGGAGAAGGGGGATTCCTTGCCGCATGTGTTTGTCCCTGCTCACATCAAAAAGAGGGCAGGGAACAACCTCAACGCCCAGCCTAGTCCCAGCCTGAGAGTGAGACGCTGGGAGGTGGATGTGAACTCTCTGAGCGGTTGCTTCCTCAATAACATGGGGAGAGTGCTATTAGCTCCCTCCTCTGCAGGTAATGGCTTGAAGGAAACCTGTGTGTGAAACTTAGCTCAGTGGTCACTCTGGCTGTGGTCTCCCTGAAGACAGCAAGAGCTGAGATGCTCACTTCTGTCTATCAAGTTGGCTTCCCAACATTTAATAGGAGCTTGGCGAACAGGCAGCCAATAAAGGAAAGCATGTTGTCTGGTGCTGTGAGTTGATGCAGACTCATGACCACCGTGTGTTAGAGTAACACGGCTCCATAGTCTTCTTTGTTCTGTGCCCTTTTCTTTTAATAGCCACTCTATTTTTTTCAAAAGTACACTAACCATGTACACATCATTTCAATTTTACTTAGTACAAGAAAAAGTGAACCCTTTAATTTGCACATTTTCACCAAAAAGTTTTATTTCAACTCTTGCGGGTGCATAGCCATGACCTTCAGAGTCTATTTCAGCATGAAGACCACTGGAGTCACATGCTCCAGTTTTAGTGGCAAGTGGTTTTACCCTTGTTGACAGGCGCTCAGAGCATTAAGGCCCATCAGCAGGGTACCCAAAAAAAGGGTAGGCAACTCCTGCTGCCACTTGGTTGTTATACCTCAGAATGGCACCATATTACAGCAATCTGTGAGAATCCCGGTTCAAACACAGGAAGAGGATTATCTCCTTGGTCAGTCTGCTCTAATCTTTATAGAAATAAATGGCCAGTGTTTTCTTCTCTTGTCTAGTGAATTCAATCTGCCAACTTTCAGTAACCAGAACTCAGTGCACTAAAGTCCATTCTAACTCACAGTGACACTACAGGACAGAGGGCAAATGTCCCTGTGGATTTTCGAGAAATGTCCCTGTGGATTTCCGAGACTCTTTAAGGAAGAAGAAAATCTTTTCCCAGTGGAGTTCCTGGTGGTTTTCTACTATTGACCTTGAGATTAGCAATCAGACACTAACACAACGCACAGGATGCAAAACATGTACACTACACAGGCACCTAAACTAGGACACAATTTAATACTCACTTATAGTATAGGGTCAGAAAATTTAAAAAAAAAAAAAAGGAAGACCCTCAGCAAGATGAATTGACACTGTGACTGGAGTAATTGGAGAAACTAACATTCAAGGTTAAAATCCTTATTCAGGTCCACAGTTAATACGTAGGGGATTCAGGACTTGAACCCAGGCTTGCTAATTTCATTCCCAATATATGAAATGCCTGCTCTCACCCTACCACCACATTCACAGCTACCTTGACACAGAACTCAGATGAAAATTAAGCATTTTCATCTATCAAGTGTCTGGCTAGGAAACATTTCATAACTAATTTATTTGCCCAAACTAATATCCATTAATTCATTCAACAATAATTTTAACAGGGGTGTGTGATAGGTAGGCTTGTTGTGCCAACATGGCCAAAGACAATAGGTAGATCTATTGTGACAACATGGCCAATGAACACATGAGATCAATTGAAGGGCAGAGATAGAAATGGCTGGGCGAGCTCCACCCTTGCCCGCTTGGTCTTGGCTCTTCGGTCCAGCCGACTGTCTTGTTCATCCTGTGCCTCGACCTCCAAGCAACACTAACTATGGGACACCTAACCATGGACTGTATAGCTGTGAGTTGAAACCCTGCTTCGCCACACTCCAAGAATATACATCTCTTGAGCTGGGACTGTTGGACTCTGTCATCTGGCTGACTGTTGGTGACCTGCTTTGCTGTTTGTTGCTTGTGGCCAGATAGCCTGAATTGCTCTACAGAGGACTGCTCAGCGGCCCTCAAGACTTGAAGAACTGCCAGTCTTCTAGCAGTTTCATGCAAGTGAGTTGCACACAGCCATTTGTACTGCTTTATAGATTAGTTAACTGTTTATTTCTTATCTTATATGTCCTATCTGTATAAATATATAAAAAGAATTACTAGTGTCTTGGTTTTGTTTCTCTAGAGAACCCTGTCTAACACAGGGTGCATGTATGTGTGGTGGGGTGGTGCACATACATGGTTATGTGTATACAAAGGCATATATTCTTATATATATGTATGTGTTTAGGAATTCACTTGTTTGGATATAGTTCTTACACCCTTGAAGCAGACACATTGGGTGAGAAGGACAGGGCCAGGCAAAGGAACAGTATAATTATAGGCCATGGAGTAGTGGTTATGCATTGGGATGTGCTATGCAAGGTCAAGTAGTTCAAATCCACCAGTCACTCTGAGGGATAAAGGTGACACTTGCTACTCTCATAAAGAGTATGAAACTACTCTCAGAAACTTATGAGAGGCAGTTTCTTTTCTTTTCTTACTTTCTCTTTTTACTTTCTTTCTTTACTAATTAATTAACTTGCTTACTTGGGGTTTTTTTGTTGCTTTGTATTTAAATCATTTCAGTGGGGTCTCATACAAATCTTATCACAATCCATACATACATCCATTGTGTAGATCACATTTGTACATATATTGCCATCATCATTGACAAAGCATTTTCTTGATAATTTATAAATTATTATTATTATTTCATGTCTTGAACTGTCCGAAGTCCCTTTAGCTATTAGTCTGTTGTCCATCCCCTTGTGATGAGTATAGGTAAGTCATTGTGATCAGTTTCCCCTATTTCCCCCAACCTTCCCTTTACCCTCATGGTATGGCTACTCTCAATATTGGTCTGGAGGAGTTTAACTCTCCTGTATTTCTTGCATTTCTAGCTCTTATCTGTACCCATGTATATGCTCTGATCAAGCCAGATTTGTAAAGTAGAATTAGGGTCATGGTAATTGGGAAAAGGAAGCATTAAAGAACAAGAGGAAAGCTGCACATTTCGTTGGTGCTATATTGCACCCTGACTGGCCTGTCTTCTCCCCATGACTCTTCTGTAATGGGATGTAAAATTTCTCACAGATTGACTTTGGGCCTCCACTCCACACTCCCCACCTCATTCATATTATGAATTTTTGCTCTGAGTCTTTGATGTCTGATACCTGATACCATCAACACCTCATGATCACACAGGCTGGTATGCTTCTTCCATCTGGACTTTGTGCTTCTCAGCTGGATCAATGCTTGTTTGTCTTCAAGTCTTTAAGACCCCAGATACTGTATATTTTGGTAGCCGGACACCATCAGCTTTCTTCACCACATTTGGTTATGCATCCACTTTGCCTTCATTGAACAGGTCGGGAAGGTCAGCATCCCAGAGTGCAGGATTATTAGAACAAAATGTTCTTGCGTTGAGGGAGTACTTGAGTACAGGCTGAATGCCCATCTGCTTCTGTAATACTAAACCCATAAATATATGTACATAGATCTATTCCCCCATCATCATATATAAATATTTTACATATATACATGCCTATATTTATATCTCTATAAATGCCCTTTACCTCCTAGTTCTTTCCTCTATTTGCTTTTACTTTCCTCTTACCCCACTATCATGTTCAGCCTTCATTTTGATTTCAGTCATTCCTCTCAGTTATATTGCTCTCGATCAACCTCTACTAGAATTTCTACTCTTTCTTCGCCATCAATTTTTAGTCACTTTTTGTTCCCTTGTCTCTGAGGCTGTTAACACTCACTTCCTTTCCCCCCAACACCCCTATCCCCGCCCATGTCTCTCCAGAACTGTAATCCAGTAGTTTTCGTTCCCAACTTGTTTATCCTGCCTATCCCATTCAGATAGACATGCAGCGACAACAATATGCACAAACACAAGACTGAGCAAAATAAAGCAACAATAGAAAATAAAATAATAGCTACAACAACAGTAAAAGTCAATGACAAAAAAAAGAAAAGAAAAGCCTAGTTCAAGATCTAATCTGTTGTCCCTTAAGAGTGTTTTTCAGTTGAGTCTGATGGGGTGCCACGTCCTGGCCCCACAGTCTATTTTTGGTGTTTCCTGGGGACTTCATTGCTCTGCCTCCTTGCTGCTCTGTTGCATGGCCCTAGCATCTCTCCTCAGTGTGGGGGGAGGAAGGGGTCAGTGCGGGCACAATTTCTGCCATGTGTCTCCAGTGGTGTCCCCCTGCGGTGCTATGGGTCAGTGAGGAACATCGTGTCTCATGGTGGGGGCAGTCCTCTGGTCCTTTGTGTGCACTGACTGCTCTGAATAAAAATATTGTCTGGAGGGCTTGGTGCGCCAGGATGTGCTTCATTCTTTTTTCCTCCCGCCTCCTTTGCACCTGTGTGTTCTGATCAGACAGGTCCCTCTCCTTGAGCTACAGCTTCAGTGCTGTCCTAGGAAAGGAATTCTTCTGGGGGGAGGGGCGGGGCTAAACACTTATTTGGTAAAGGGACCAGCCACTTGGGCCTTTCTATTGGTTGTCTGTTTCATGCCAGTAAGTTGCATTCTTGTGTTGGAGCAGTGGGTTAAAGCCTGGTTCTCCTTTTCCTAAGGAAATCTAAACAACACCCTGCCCTTGAGTGGGTTAGTGCCCTGTTCCCCCAGCTACCCATATCTTTTCCCCCCTCCCTTTTAGTTGGCTACCATATGTGTCCCTGGATTTAGTCTAGCCCCTACCACATTACCTGGACCTCACTCCAGGAATATTTATATACAGTAGTTTCTTCCATATGACCCTTTTAGGGTTCTTCAGTTTACCTCAGCAGACTCATAGTGTATAATTCTCCCCAGTTCTTCCCATGTTATGATGTGCTTCATGTGTTCATCACTGCTTTTGGGAGATGCATAATACTCCATTGTATGTATGTATCACAGCTTTTTAATTCATCAGCTGATGGAAATTTGCATTGTTTCCAACTGCTTACATTTGTGAACTGTGCTGCGATGAACATTGAAGCACAGATATATCTGGTCATGGTTTGTTTTTTGTCTCTTCTGGGTATATGCCCAGTAGGGGGACTGTTGGGTGATATAGTAGCTCAATTTCCATCTTTTTTAAATATCACCTAATCGATTTCCATAATGACTGTACATACCTACAGGTCAACAGCAGTGGACAAGAGTTCCTATCTCTTCACAGCCCCTCCAACACTTGGTACTTTATGTTTTTTTTGGATTGGCCTATCTCTGGGAGTGTTAGGTGATATCTCAGAGTTCTTTTAATTTGCATTTCTCTTATGACTAGATATCTGGAACATTTTCTCATATATTTATTGGCTATTTGGGTTTCTGCCCTTGAGAAACTTCTGTTCAGGTCCTTTGCCCACCTTCTCAGTGGACGATTGGTTTTTTTTCTTGTTATGATTAGCAGAGTTGTAGATTTTAGTAATAAGGCCTCCACCTTATGTGTCGTTGTTAAAGATGCTTCACCATTCTGTGGTTTCTCTTATCATTCTCTTGGCGAATTCTTTTGATGTACACAAGTTTAGTATATTCCACTTGTCAATTTGGGTCTCCACCGGGTTTGTGCCCTTCCCAATTTCTGGTAGCCTATGTATTCCCTAAGTCAAAGTTCTCAGATTTGTTCCAATTCACTCATTGACAGTTCTAATAGCTTGAGGTATTTATTTGTTTTAACAAACTATTTTATTGGAGACTCTTGCAACTCTTATAGCAATCCATACATCCATTGTGTCAAGCACATTTGTACATATGTTGCCATCATCCTTTTCAAAATATTTTCTTTCTCCTTGAGCCTTTGGTATCAGCTCATCATTTGATCTGATGAACTCTCTCACCCCATGAACCCTTTATAAATTATAAGTTATTATTTTCATATCTTACATCATCCACTATCTCCATTCACCCATGATTCTGGTGTTCATCACCTGGGGGAGCGGGGTGTTACACATTAATCATTGCGATCTGTTCTCCCTTTCTCCCCCCACCTTCTCCCTATCTTCATGGTATTGCTATTTCCATGATTGTTCCTGGGGGTGGGGTTGGGAGTATCTGTCCTGGATTCATGTGCCAAAGCTTTCATCTGCACCAGTGTACATTCTCTGGTCTAGCCAGATTTGTAAAGTAAAGCTAGCGTCATGATATTGGGAGAGGAGAAGTATTAAATACTAGAAGACTGTTGTATATTTTCATCAGTGCTCTACTGCACCCTGGTTGCCCTGTCCCTTCCTTGCATTCATTCTGTGAGAGGGTGCACAACTGTCTACAGATGGGCTTTGGATCTCCACTCATCCTCCCCCATCCCTGTTCTAATTGATGTGGTCGGGTTTTTTTTTTTTTTTGGAGGGGGAGAGTCTTCTGATGCCTGAAACCTGATCCTGTCATATACCCCATAATCACCCAGGCTGTTGAGCTTCTTTCATGTGGATTTTGTTGCTTCCCAGCTGGATAGTCACTTGTTTACCTTCAAGCCTTTTAGACCTCAGATCTTATAATAGCCAGGCACCACAACATCTTCACCACATTTCTTATGCATCCATTTTTGTCTTCAGCAATCATGTCAAGAAAGTGAGCATCACAGAATGACAGCTTATTAGAAAAAAATGTTCTTGAATAGAGGGAGTACTTGCATAAAGGCCCAATGTCTGTCAGCTACTTTAATACTTAACATATAAATATATGCTCATAGATCTATGTCCCTTTCATTAAATATATGTATACATATGCCTGTGTCTATATTTATAGCTCTATAAAGTCCTAGTTTGCCTCCTAGTTCTTTCCTCTATTTGCTTTTTTTTCCCTCCTGTTACATTATCATGCCTCTACTTCATTTGGCTCTCAGTAATTCCTCTTGACAACATTGCACTTGATCAAATCCCACCAGGCATTCTATGGCCTCTTTGTCATCAATTTTAAATTACCTGTTGTTCCCTTGTCCCTGGGTTTGTTGGCTCCCCTTGTACTTTCCCCATCTTCCTCTCTCCAATGCCCCCACCAACCCCAGAAACACCTATCCCTTTCTTTTCTCCTCGGAATTGTTTATCCTGCCTACTTAGATAGATCTATCTTCATGACTATTAAGAAGGAAAAAAAATTCTACAAATTGCTCCAGGTCTGTCTGTTACCTTTATGAAGGGTTTCTGATCAAGTCAGATAAGGTTTCAAGTCCTGCCCCTGAAGTCTATATTTGGAATTCCTTGGGGACTGTATTGCTTTGCTCCCCTTGCTGCTCTATTATGCCCCCTTTGGGTTCTGACACAGTGGGCAGTTTCTATCCTGTCCTGAAGGGTCGTGATGAGCGGGCCCTAACTCAATGGAAGTGAGACTTTGATGAGGCCTAGAATGAAGACCAACAACTCTATGCAATCTAAAGAAGGTGGGGCTGACTTCCTACAAAAAGGGCTCTGAAACCAAATCCTAGAACCATAGAAGGCTAAAATCAGAGGGACAATATGATCTACGTATCTCATTTCTCACATGAAATTTTGAGTCCAGTTCTGAAACAGAATAACAGATGGCTGATGGTGACCCTTTTCTAAGACTCTGCTTGGATATCAGGTGCTGCCCTTCTGGGGGAAGCGAAGGTCAAGGTCTGAGATTCCTGCTTCCATAGCATTGGTTTCTCTAAGATGATGTCTGCGCATGAAGAGCCCATGGATAGGGCGCTCAGAGACGAGAAGTGACTGCAAGGAGAAAAGGGAGGTGGAAGAAGAGTGGTGTACATAGTGCATAGAGGGGAACCGTGGGCCCTGAGACACCCTCCTAATCCCGATGTCAGAGAGGAGATGCATTTCTTATTCTGGATTAACTTATGGCGGGTAAAAACCAAGTTTCTTTTAATATAGCCCTGTGTGCACACTCGCACGGTGGTGTGAGATAGATACACCTGTGGGTCTATTTATGTTCCATTGAAAGTCCTCCGCTTCTGCCAGGATCCGCATCTGCTGCTTAGTGAAGGGGGCCAGGTTCCCAGTAACTAGGGCTTCCTATTTATTAGGAAAAGTGCTTTTCCTGGAATGAAGCAAACCCATCCATAAGTTGTTTTTGTTTTTTGTTTAAAGATGTTTCTTTCCTTTTGGTTGAACAGAATGTCAACACGATCCATTTCAGGAGGGTCTCTGGAACACAAGGACAGGATTGTAGTAAAAGACATGCAAAGAGGAGGAAAAAAGAGGAAGAGGAAGAAGTCCAGGCCTCAGGGGCAAGAGAAATCAGACCAGGAGCTTCCTTCTCTGCTAGTTTCTCTTCACAATCCCACTCTCAACATTAAAACTCCCTCAGTATTAATATATTCCTTCTCATCAAGTCATAGTTAACCATTTGAATTACTCTAAAATAAGCTCCTCTACCAGAGTACCTTCTGGAAGCAGATGGGGCTCACACTGGCTAGGGATAGATAGGTATGAGAATCAAACTCAGAAAAAGCTACACTGCCTCATGAGTAGCTGGTGAACTAGAAACTAGCATTGAAACAAGATGCATTTGGAAGGTTTTAAACAGGGCAAGGGTGCATTTAAGAAGTAAACAAAAATTTTAAAAGATCAAGTGATTATTTTTGGACATTTATCAAGAAGTCCTGGTGGTGCTATGGGTTAGGTGTTGGGCTGCTAACCCATGGAAGAAAGAAAATACTGTGTGCTTTTGTAGACATACAGATTCATAAACTCTATATGCTGTTGCTGTGAATTAGATGACAAGGTGTTTGGTTTGTTTGCTTATTTGTTTAACTAGGAAATATCAGTGCACAAACCAGCCAAAAATCACTTCTGTCAGAGAGGTTACCTTTGAATGAGAATGATTAAAATAAATAAGATGGAAAGTATATTAATAAATTGTGGAGTAAATTACATAGCAGAAGAAATGGTGAACACTGTACTAATGAAGTACAGGGAGAAGAAGGGGAGTAGAGGTGATAGACTGCAATTTTAAATAATTAGGCAGGCAGAGCCTAATTAGGATGTTGATGCTTAATAAATACATGGAGGAAGTAAGATGTTCCCCATGCATACATCTGGAGAAGATAATTGCAGGAAAAGGGAACTTGGAAGCCAAAGGCCTCAAAGTATTTAAGTATTAAGAAGCAAGAACAGTATCTTGGTAGCCAAGAAGACTGGCATAGTTAATATTATGGGTCAGCGTGGCTAGCATTCCCAGTATTGGTGGCAAACACCAGTATAGTTGTTTTATGAAATATATATATATATATATATATATATATGTATATATATTTCAATCAATTAGCCTTAAATAGAGAAGATTACCTTCCATGATGTAATGTAATCAATGTAATGCAATAATTTGGGGTAAACAATTGTACCACATTTCAAGATCTATCTTGAAGTATCCTGTCTGATAGGACGATATCTATCCAAATACAAGGAAATCCAGTCAATACAACTAGTATTCAAATTTATAATACCAACCACTAAAGCTAATAATGAAGCAAGTGAATTTTACCAACATCTGCAGATTGAAATGATCAAACATACCCTCAATATACATTGAGAATTATGGGCAATAGTTGGGAATAAAAAGGAAGGAACAGGGATTGGAAATACAACCTGGCTGATAGAAATAACATCAGGGATTGGAAATACCACCTGGCTGATAGGGATAACATGCTAAAATTTTGCAAGACCAACATCTTCTTCATTATCAATACCTTTTTTCAACAACACAAAAGGTGACCATACACACAGCCTTCTCCAGATGTGCTACCCTGAAATAAAATTGACTACATATGTGGGAAGAAAAGATAGATAAACTAAATATCAGTCACTAAAACCCCATCAGGAGCTCATGGTGGAACAGACCATCAATCGCTCCTACATAAGTTAAGGTGAAAGCTGAAGAAAATTTAAATAGTTCCCCAAACCCAAATATGACCTTGAGCACATCCCACATGCATTGTGGAAACATCTCAAGAACACATTTGACTCACCAAATGTTATAATGGAATGTGCAAAGACTTTGAGTTATAACACCAAAAAGAAATAACACGCACAGCATACCCTAAATGAAAAGAATCATTAAAAAAAATCAAGCCTTGCATTCTAAGACTGAGAGATTCTATAAGTCAAATATTGAAAGATGCAAAAAGTGGAGAAGATGGGGAGGAACAGACAGGATGGATGGCCGCCAGATGAGAAGCATGGAAGAATCCCCTCAGCAACTTCTAGAGAAAGTCCCCTGGGAGAAACATCCTGCACTTGCAAGCAACAAGAGCCCAAACATATAGCAAACTAGACCTTAGTTTCTTAAAGTAGAAGAACAGTATTACCTGCTGACATCCACCCTTTCACAAAAGGTACAAGTCACTTTTTGAGCCCATTCCTTCTCTGCATAACCAATTTTTCGCAGTCCAGGAGAAAGCCAATAGCCAAATTTTTTACCTCACTGAACTCACTGAGTGGCCAGCTTAGTGGAGACATAATCAGTATCCAAACTTAACTTCTGCCTTTTGATTTCTTCCATTTTTCCCGTTACCCTTATCCTTCTTTCCTGCTTTGAACTCTGGTCCCCTCCCCTAACACTGTCCTACCACATTTATAAAACATATATGTCAACAAAGTAATGTTATCAAAGAGTAGGTGGCTTAATATTCTAATTTATATATTTTTTGTTTCTGTGCTTTTTTTCTATTACAATGCTCTCATAGTTTTAGATTTTCTCTTACATTCTCTTCCAGTGACTTTTTCCAGTGTGACCCCACCCTCCAGAGAATGTCCATTAATGAGGCAGTTTGTAAATTCTGGCTCACGTGCCCAAATAAGGGTTTCACACTCAACAACCTCCTGCCCTCTTTCCCAAGCACTGACTCACCTATAGTCACATTGTCATAGCAACATATATTTGCACCCACACCAAGTCCACACCTGGTATTTTGTCCCTGCTCTCACTGTAGTTCTACCCATTATCTCTTTCTACTCTCTCTTTCTTCCTCATATATTTCAGTGGAACTGCTTAATTCTGATTACCCTTCTTAAAATACCTTTTCCAACAATTTTTACAAATGTGTAGGCCTCTCCATACACCCACATATCATTACTATCATTTTCATTTTGTTCTCCCTCTTCGTGCCCCCATCCCCAATTACCCATTTATCTCCCTCTTTCTCCATGTCACTGCCATATATTTTCCAGCTCCTATTGGACCTCTGACACATCATTAAACAGAGCCAAACAGCCTACACCAGCAAGAGCTGGCACATCACTAACAGCTGTACCATGATGCCAAGAAAACAGCAGCCAACCACAGTAAACAAACCCAAAAATATCAAGAAAAACAAACACAATCAACCTAAAATCACCCCAAAACAATGAAGTACTCTGAAGAAGAAGCCATCAAACTACCAGAGACAGAACTCAGAAGAATAATAGTAAGGTCATATCAAGAGATGTGAAGTGCCCTAAAAAGAACAAAGGAAGAGATTTAAAAACTAAAGAAATTTCAGAATACAAACAATGAGATAACAGAATTAGGCAATATTGTGGAATACCAGAGGAGTAGAATGAAGAAAGAGGAAAATTGAATCAGTGAACTCTAAGACAACCACTCTGACTATAATCAACACTGAAACAATCAACAAAAAAAGGAAAGGACTCTAAATAAAGCATAAAAATTATGTGGGACATTGCCAAGAGAAATAACATATCATCAGAATTCTAGAAGAAGAAACAAAAAAATTCTACATAGAAAATGTTATATAACATTTTCTTTAATTTCTAATATCACAAAGGTAACAAAAATAGCTATTGAAGAGACAGAAAGAATCTCAAATCGGATAGATCCAAAAAGAAAAACATCAAAATAAAGGAGAGAAATCTTTGTCTTCAGAAATCCGGTTGGGAAGATAAGCATCATAGAATGCCAGTTTAATAGAACAAAGCATTCTTGAATTGAGGGACTACTTGAGTGTATGCCCAATGTTCATCTGCCACTTTAATACTAAACCTACAAATACATGCACCTAGATCGATTCCCCATCCTCATATATAAATATATCTACCTATGGGCATGCCTTTATTTAAACTGGTATTCCATGATGCTCACCTTCCCGACATGATTGAAAAAGACATGATCGACTGGGGCTGGGTCTCCTACTCCCACCACCAGAGAGCAGTGATGCCAAAAAAAAAAAAGACAAGACCGATGGGTGCATAAGCAAAAGTACTGAAGAAAACTGATGGCACCTGGCCATCAAAAGGTATAGTGTGTGGGGTCTTAAAGACTTTAAGGTAAACAAACCACCATCTAGCGCAGAAGCAACAAAGCCCACATGGAAGAAGCATACCAGCTTGTGTGATCATGAGGTGTCAAAGGGATCAGGTATCAGGCATCAAAGAACAAAAAATCAAATCATTGTGAATGAGGGGGGGGGATGCAAATTGGGGACCCATCTGTAGACAACTGGACACTCCCTTACAAAAGGGTCATGGGAGGAGACTAGCAAGTCAGGGCACAATGCAGCAATGATGAAACATTCAGCTTACTCTAGTTCCTAAATGCTTCTTCTCCCCCCGCCCCACTCCACTATCGTCATCCCAATTCTATCTTACAAACCTGGCTAAGCCAGAAAATATACACTGGTAGAAATAGGAACTGGAGACACGGGGAATCCAGGACAGATGATCACTTCAGGCCAGTGCAAAGAGTGGCAATACCAGGAAAATGAAGTAGAAATGAGGAACCAATCACAAAGACCTACATATAACCTCCTCCATGGGGGATAGACAACAGAAAAGTGAGTGAAGGGAGACATCAGCCTGTGTAAAATATAACAAAGTAATAATAATTTATAAATTATCAAGGTTTCATGAGGAAGAGGGAGGGAGTGGGCAGAGAGGGAGAAAAATGAGAAGCTGTTACCAAGGGCTCAAGTAGAAAGAAAATGTCTTGGAAATGATGATGGCGACAAATCTTAAATGTGCTTGACACAATGCGTGGATGTATGGATTGTGATGAGTTTATGGGCCCCCAATAAAATGCTTTTTAAAAGAGAGAATCTGGAGGGCAGCTAGAGAAAAGATAGTAGGTACCTCCAAAGGAAACCATTAAATATAAACTCAGTTTTCTCAGGAAAAACTATGAAGACAATGGGGTGACATATATAATATTTGGAAAGAAAAAAACTACTAACAAAGAACTCTATATGCAAGAAATTAGATCTCAAATACAAGGGGGAAATAATGGTATCTCCAGACAGGAGAAAACTAAAATAATTCTTAAAAACAAAACCAACATGACAAAAAATATCAACTGGGCCACTATGGATAGAGAGTAACAACAGTAGGCAAACCTGAAGACATCAAACAGGACAGGCAATCCATAAACCAATTCAAAGAAAGTGTCGCTCAAAACAACAGAGGAATAGAGGAGGAACAAAGACATCAATAAAACCACACCAAAAATGACAAAGAAACAAACAAAAATACAGCAAAATGACAGCAACAAACCTGAGTATGTCAATAATGGCTCTGAATGTCAGTAGATGAAATGCACCAATCAAAAGACAGAGAGTACCTGAATGGATTATAAAATATTACCATCTATTATATGTTGCCGACAGGAGACACACCTTAAATTCAAAGGCAAAAATATATTTTAAAAGAATGATGAAAAGTCTACCAAGTGAATAGCAACCATAAGAAGGCAGGATTAGTAATACTAACCTCCAATGAAACAGATTTCAAGGAGAATAACATAAGAAGAGACAAAAATGAATACTATATAATGATGAAAGCAAAAATATACTAGCACCATATAACCTTAACAAATATATATATATATATATATATATATATATATATATATATATATATACCCAATTGAAAATCCTCAAAATGCATAATCAAATGCTCACAGAGTTGAAAACAGTAATAAATAACTTGACAATAATTATAGGAGGCTCCGGCACACCACTATCAAAGACATATTATTAGGATAGAAATTCAGGAAAGAATTTCTTGAACAAAATAACTAAAGAACATAACAAAGTATCTTGACATCCTAGACATATACAGAAAATTCCACTCAACAGCAACATAATATACATTCTTTATCAGAGTACACAGTACCTATTTTAGAATAGATCATGTTAGGCCACAAGGCAAGTTTCACCAAGAAATAGAGACACTACAATTCAACTTCTCAGATCACAATGCTTTAAAATTGGAAATCGACAATAGAAAGAACATTATGGCACACACATTGATACTGAAACATATTATTTTTAAATGAATGGGAAATAAAATAACTAAGGATTGAAATTAAGAAATTCCTTGAAACAAATGAAACCAATAGCACATCAAACCAGAACTGTTGGAACGTGACAAAAACAGGTACCAGAGGGCAATTTATATCAATCATTGCACACATAAAAAAAAGAAAAAAGATCCAAAATCAACACCTTAACAGAACACCTCCAACAACTAGAAGAAAGGCAACAACATAAACCATCCAGCAACAAAAGAAACCATTAAGAAGCAAAACAAAAATAAACAAATTGGAAAATAGACACTGGGAAAAATTCAAGAAGTTGTTTTTTTTTCAAAACAATTAGCAAAACTGATAAACCGCTGGCAAACATAACAAAGAAACAGGAAGATAAGAAGCAAATATTTACAATTAGAGATGAAGGGGTGGTGTCAAAACAGAAAAAATAAAATGGAATAATACAGTATTAAAAAAAAAACTGTGCTCCAAAGAGTTTGGTAATTTGTAAGAAGTGAAAAAAGACCGAGAAATATATCATCTACTCAAATTAACATAGCTAGATGTAGAAAACCTAAATAGACATATAACAAAAGAAGAAATAGAAAAGATTGTCAAGAAACTTCCACCCACGAAAATCCCAAGAAGAGATAGCTTGGTGGCTTCAGGAGAAAATTCTTTTCTTTTAAATCATTTTATTGGGCACTCTTACAGCTCTTATTACAATCCATACATCCATCTATTGTGTCAAGCACATGTGTACATATATTGCCATCATTATTCTCAAAACATTTCTTTCTACTTGAGCCCTTGGTATCACCTCATTCTCTCTCTCTCTCTCTCTCTCTCTCTCTCTCTCTCTCTCTCTCTCTTTCTCTCTCTCTCCCCCTCTGTCTCACACACACACACACACACACACACCCTTGATAACTTATGAATTATTATTTTTGTCATGTCTTACACCAACCGCTGTCTCCCTTCACCCACATTTCTGTTATTTGTCCCCCTGGGAGGGGATTATATGTAGATCTTTGTGATCAGCTCCCCCTTTTTGTCTCCCCATCTTCCCCCCTTACCAACCTGGTATCAATACTCTCATTATTGGTCCTGAGGGGTTTATCAGTCCTGGATTCTCTGTGCTGCGTGATCTTTTCTGAGGCAGTGTTCATGCTCCGGTCTAGCCAGATATGTAAGGTGGAATTGGGGTCATGATAGTGGGAAAGGATGAAGCATTGAAGAACTAGAGAAAAGTTATATGCTTCATCAGTGCTATACTGTACCCTGACTGGCTCGAATCTTCCTTGTGACCTTTTGTGAGGGGATATCCAATTGTCTACAGATCAGCTTTGGGTCTGCACTCATGATATAATTATTTGTTCTGGGTCTTTGGTGCCTGATACTTGATCCCATCAACACCTAATGATCACAAAGGCTGGTGTGTTTCTTCTGTGTGGGCCCTGTTGCTTCTCAGAAAATGACCACTTATTTATCTTCAAGCCTTTAAGACCCCATATCTTTTATTTTAAAAGATCATTTTACTGGGGAAAGCTTTCAGCTCTTATTACATCAATTGCATCAGGCATATTTATACATATGTTGCCATGATTCTTTTCTAGACAAGTATGTGGTTGTGTTGATCATTGCAATAGATTTCCCCTTCCTCCCCACCCCCTTTCCCCCCTACTCTTCTGGTATCCCTATTCGCATTCCTAATCCTGGATTCTGTGTGCCATTAGTTCTTATCTCTTACTTATACTGTGCACATGCTCCAGTCTAATTCAAAGTGACAAGCAGCACTGGGGTCATGATAGTGATGAAATGAGGACTAGAGGGGATGTTCCATTGACTACAGGTGGCTTTGGGTCTCTGCTCTGACCCACCTAATTCACAATGATATGGTTTTTTGTTTGTGTTTGTGTTTGTTTGTTTGTTTGTTTGTTATGGGTCTTCTGATGTGTGTTACCCAGTCCTGATGATACTTCATGATTGCACAGACTGGTGTAGGTTTCTTCCATGTGGGTTTGTTACTTCTCTGCTGATGGCTGCTTGCTTAACTTTAAGCCTTTAACATCCCAGACACTATATCTTTTAATAGATGGGAAACATCTGCTTCCTTCACCACACTTGCCTATGTACCCATTTCGTCTTAAGTAATCATACCAGGAAGGTGAATGTCCCAGAATGCCAGGTTGATAGAACAAAGTGTTCTTCTATTGAAAGAGGGTATGTGCAGAAGCCCAAAATCCATCCACTACCTAAGTGTATTGCCATTTAAATATATGTACATAGACGTATTTTGTGGATTATTTTATTCTATTTTTATGGATTAATGTATTTACATATGAGCACACCTACACTTTTACCTCTATCCATAGCTTTACTTCCTAGATCTTCCCTCTGTTTTCTTTTCCATTCCTCCCTTCCCACCATCATGCTTGCCCTACTTCCACCTCTTATCAGCGTTCTTATCAGGAGATCGCTGTTGCTCCAACATGGCCAGTTTACCTACATCTTCCTTGATTTTAATTCCCTAGTAGTTCCCCTGTCTATGGCATTGTTTATTCACCGCACCCTTCTCCCACCACCTTCTCTTTCCAAGTGCCAACAGGACCATTGGTCCCATTGCTTTCTCCTCAGGCTTGCTTCCCATGCCTGTCTTATATGAATAGGCAAACCAACAATGACATAGAACAAACAAAAAGAAAACAGAAGATTTAAAAAAAAGATAAGGGGGGAATAAGAAAAAAAAAGACAAAAAATATACATAATTCCAGGTCTGTCCACTGACCTGGTCCTTGGGGAATTCCTGGAGTTGCCCTTCCTAGCCTGAAGTCTGATTCAGTGGCTCTTTAGGGGCCTGTGGCTTGGCTTGGCTCCAGTTGCTGATGTGCTTCTTGGTTTGCTCCCCTGCAGGGTGTTCAGACTGTACTACCTCCCCGCTGTGTGTCCCCAGTATTGTCTTTGGTCACACTATGCTCCAGGAAGGGGACGACATGTTATGAGCTATTATCAGCTCCACAGTCCTCTCTGTGCCTTAGCAGCTCTGTGCAGGGATGTCACCATTGAGACTGGTATGTCGAGAGGGAGTCTAGACTGACCGTCCCTTTCTCTCTTTCCTTCTTGGTTTGCTTCCATGTGGGCATGGCATGCCAGCCCTTCTCCCCAACCTATAGGTTTAGTGTTGTTCTTTGTCCCACAGACTTCTAGGGAGGGGGTCATTTTGACGCTGGTTAGGGCCAGTCCTATAACCTAATGTTTTCATGCACTCCTCCACATGAGTACATTGCCCTCATGGTTTGGTGTCCCTTGGTGTGGTCTATGTGCACACTCCCAATTCTGTGGAAACATAACCAGTACTCTCCCTTTGGGTGGGTTAGTGCCCTGCTCCCTGCACCCCATGCCATACCTCACTTTTGTCCCCTCCCCATTTTCCCCCTCCCTATGTTAGACAGGGTTCTCTAGAGAAACAAAACCAGGACACTAATAATTTTATTAATATATATATGCATATATATATTTATGTGATAGATGACAGATAGATATCTAGCATAAGAAATAAACAGTTAACTAATCTATAAAGCAGTATAAATGTCTCTTTGCAACTCACTTGCATGAGACAGATAATACACTGTCAGTCCATTGAGATGTGAGGGCTACCAGGTAGTCCTCTTTAGAGCCACAGAAAGCAAACAAGGCAGGTCACCAACAGTCAGCTAGATGGCAGAGTCTGATAGTCCCTAGATGCATATTCCAGGAGTGTGGCAAAGCAGGGCTTGAAGGAATCTCAACTCACAGCAACACAGTCCACAGATTAGATGCCTCACAGGGAGTGTAGCTTGCAAATCGAGGCACAGGACAAGCAAGGCTGGTCCAAAGATCCAAGAGTAAGAGAGAGAAAGGCGACACATGCGGAGCCATTTATATCTCTGCCCTTTAATTGATATCATATGTGTTCATTGGCCATGTTAGCACAACAAACCCACCTATCACACTCCCCTCCCCACCTTTCTCTTTCCTTGAGTTGGATTGACTTGTATGTCCTTGGGTTGGTCTGACCTTCACCCAACTGCTTGTACCTCAACTCCCATATTGTGATATAAGTGGATTTTCTTTTATACTTATTGTGCTCAGGAGACTCATGTTGCACTTGTCCCTTTGTGATTGTCTGACTTCACTTAGCATAATTTCCTCTAACACTTCCCATGAAACAATGTGTTTCACGGGATCATCGGTGCTTTTTAGTGATGCATAGTATTCCATCTTGTGTATGTGCAAGAGTGTATTAACCCACTCGTCTATCGATGGAAACTTAGGATGTTTCCAACAGTTTGGGATTGTGAATTACACCACAGCAGATATTGGAGAGCAGAGACTTATGGTTTATTTTTTAACTCTTCTGGCTATGCCCAGTAGAGGAATAGCTGGGTCATAAGGTAGATCAATTTCCATCTTTTTCAAATTTCTCCAGATTTCTTTCCACAGAGTCTATACATACCAACATTATTACCTACAATGGAGGAGAATTCCTATCTCACACACCCCGCCCCCCTCCCAACGTTTGTTGCTCTGTGGTTTTCTGATTTGGGCTAACCTCAGGAGTGCTAGATGGTATCTTATGACAGTTTTATTTGCATTCTCTAATGACTAATGATCAGGAGCATTTTCTCATATGCTTATTGGTCATATGGGTCTTCTCCCTAGTGAAACTTCTTTTCAATTCTTTCACACACTTCTTTAGGGGGTCAAATGTTTTCCTCTTTTTTCCAGGCCACAAGGGTTTTGTAGAGTTTAGTAATAGGCCTTTGTCCAATGGATCACTGCTAAAAATTCTCTCCCTATCTGTGAGTTAACTTCTTATCCTCTTAGTGAAGTCTATGAAAGCATACAGGTATTTTATTCTTAGTAAATCCCGTTTGCCAATTTCAGGTTCATCTGTGTGTGTACCCTTCCCTATTTCAATTAGCCTATGAATTCCCTGGGCCAGAGTTCTTAGGTTTGTCCCGATTCCTTCATTGGTGGTCCTGATTGTTCAGGGTTTTGCTTCTGGGTCTGTGATCCACCTTGAGTTTGTCCTTGTCCATGGGGTCAGGAAAGCATTTTGTTTCATTTTTTGACTTGTGGATACGCATTGTTTCCAGCAATACTTGTTAAAGAGGACATCTGCCTCCCACTTGATGCTTTTGAGTCTCTTGTCAAAGATCAATGGTCTACAGGGGGATGGTTATATTTCTGGGTTTTCTGTTCTTTTCCGTTGGTCTGAGTATCAGTCACTATGCCAGTACCATGCTATTTTGACTAATGGGTAGTACAGCTGCACTCTCCCTATATTATATACTGGGTCAGTAATAGCTATGATAGATTACTTAATATACCCCTGCCTACCCCAATGCACTGCCTCAATATCCTACTGAACCTTCCTCAGCAAGACATGTTTTAACATAATCTAACAAGCATAGCCCACCTCTTAAAATGCCTTCTTCCAATTTATTCAAAATCACTGTATTTAACCAGAGACTACTTTTGATCAATACCGCCATTTAAACTCTACCTCCTACCTGTGGTACCCATCCTACTCCATCAATCCTTCCTCATCTCTACACAATGCAATTAACAGTCCCTTTGGGATCTTCCTTCACTAACCCAAAATGCTTACCATATTCCTACATAACCCACAACCCTGCACACCGTCTACAGCTGGACCATTGTGCAACAAAAACACCCAGTAGCAGTTCCCGAAAATAACTAAGAGAAACAGAAGCCAACAACTTAAAAGTATTCAAATCCAATAAAATGCATTGAAAAAGAGTCATTTGAATTGCCAGAAAAAAATACAGAATAATAATTTTATGGCCATACAAGAGATCTGGAGATCAATTTTGAAACCAAAGGAACAAACCTCTCATCCAAAAGAAAAAATTACACAACAAGTTAATAGAAATTAGAAAAAACAGGGGACAAGAACTGAGAAATGAAGTGGAAGAAAAGGAAAATCTAATCCGTGAACTTGAATACAACCACACAGACTTCAGCAAATGACAGAAACAATCAATCAAAAACAAAAAAGAAAGAAAAAACAATCAAACAAAAAAACAAAAGAATCTGAATAAAGCCTGACCATGATATGGGATGCCATGAAGAAATATAATATACACAAACCTACAGATAAAATAGCAAGGTAATTCATGGAAGAAATTTTCCTGAATATCATAAAGAAGGATACAGTAATCATCCAGGAAGCAGAGAGCACACCAAATAGATGAAACCCCACCTACCAAACACATACACACACACACACACACACACACACACACACACCAAATAATGTAGAACTAGTCAAATTATCAAACTCAAAGGAAAAAGAGAATACTGAGAGTAGCAAAAGATATAAATGCAGTCACCTCCCAAGGTAAATAGTTAAGCATAAGCTCAAACCTCTGCATAAGAGTCATGCAGGAAAAAGGAAACGGAGCAACATATTCCAAACATTGAAAGACAAAAATAGCTAGTCAAGAATTCTATATGGGGCTGAGCCCCGGTGGCGTAGTGATTGTGCGCGGGACTGCGGCCCACTGGGATGGAGGTTCAATTCCCGCTCACAGGAGCAAAACCTGGGCCTCCTACTCCCACCACCAGGGCAATGATGCCTAAAAAAAAACAAAAAGAATTCTATATCCAGCAACGCTAGCCATCAATTATGAAGGAGAAATAAGAGCATTCTTAAACAAGGACATTTTTTTGAAAATTCATAAAAATAGAGCCAGCATTACAGAAAATATTGTCCAGGCATTTATGGTCAGAAAACCAAGAACTGCAGCACTCAAACATAAGACAATCACAGGGTGTAGCCCCACCCAGAAGTCAACATACTGAAAAAAAATACCCAAAACAGTGCAAACATTCTGAGGAAAAGAAAATATTAATAAACTCTCCACTTCCACCAAAAAAAGAGGAAGAAAAATATCAAACACAAATAATAGGAGATGCCAGATACTGATCTACATTTAATTTAAAGCACTGCATGTCAATAGGCTAAATGAACCAATCAAAAGACAAAGAATAATAGACTAGATTCAGAAACAGGATCCATCAATCTACTGCTTTCAAGAAGCACCTAAAACTCACAAAAACAAAGAGTCAAAGGAAGATGAAACATTTGCCACACTAATGGTAATTTTAAAAAAGCAGGGATGACACTACTTATCTCTAAATAAAATAGACTGTAAAATAAATGGCATAATGAAAGTCACAAATGGTCTTTAAATAATGATTAAAGGAAAAATAGGCCAAGAACATATAACTATATTAAACATATGTGTGCCAAATGAAAGATCCAGGAAATACATCAGCCAATTCCTCAAAGAGATGAAAAAAGATATCACCAGATTAACATTAATAGTAGGAATCTTCAATACATCCCTTCTGAAGGAAAGAGATCAATGGAAAAGAAACTCAATAAAAAACTGAAATTATGATGTGCAGAAGGCTATAGATGACAATGGAAGCCCAAGATACACTGTGTGATCTATATGAAAAAAATAAGCTTATGTTATTTCCTTCTATATGTAATGGGATGGAAAGAAACTGGCTACCAGACTGTACTAGAAAGATGACTATAGACAATCAAAATGATAAACCTGACATGAATGATTAAAACCATGTCACGTGCTCCCCCCTCTGATGCATGTTGGACCTGATCTGTTTTCAACATTTTCTGTATTTTTTGTTTGTTAATATTGGGTTTTATCTCAAATGTATTTTATCAAAGGGGTGACCCCCTTGAAATTATGTTACATGTCTTTGTGGTTTTTTTCAGTATATGAAATCCAGAATTGATTAGACGTAAGAGACAGCAAGTAGAATAAGAGGTTCTAGGGGTACAATGGGGCAGAGGTGAAAGGGAGCTCATGTCAGGAGGTACAGAAGGAAGAGAATGTCTTGAAACTGACTGTGGAATTAATTGTACAATATTGCTTGATGAGACGGAGTTCTGAAATGATATGATATCTGCATTAGCTCCCATAAAGATGGCTTTGGAAAAATAAATAAAAGATACACCTTAACTAAAAACAAACAAACAAAAAACTGAAGAGCTCAACAACGCAATAAAACAATGCAACCCCCTTATTTAGAGTTCTCCAAAAAACAGCAAAACGAATATATAGATATAGATAGATAGCGATGTATACACTTCTCCAAAGCCCATGGTTTATATGTCATATGCTAGGTCATAAACAAGCCTTAACAAATTCAAACACATAGACATCATTCAACCCATTGTTGTTAGCTTTTCTGTTTCTTTGTGTTTTGCTTTGCTTTGTTTTTGTATATAAAATTCAGATGCGAGAATCTATAGAGACGGTAGCTGGATCAATGGTCTCTTGGGTATATGGCAGGAGAGGTTGGGGGAAGAGAGGAGCTGAAAACAATGAGCACAAGAGAAAATAAAATGTTCTAAAATTGATTGTGGGAGTGATTGTTCAAATTTTATTGATTGAGCTATTACTTTGAAGGATATGTAGACCATGTGCCTATGAAACTGTTTTAAAAATATGTATGAGGATTAGGGCTAGGAAGAAAATAAATAATTTTTTAAATATATATATATGTATGAATCTCTGTGACAGTGTGTCAGTCTGGATAGACCAGAGAAACAAATCCACAGAAACTCATGTGTATAAGAGAGTTTTATTTAAGGTGTAAATGTGCATTAAGAAAGCATCTCACCCCAGTCCAGTCCAAGCCCTTAAGTCCAACATTAGCCCATATGTCTGAAACCAATCTACAAAGTCCTCTTCAAACTCACAAAACACAGACAATGATCCCAAATGCAGGTTGATCACAGGTCAGTGGGTAGAAAGTCTTTGAATCCAGAGGCAGTGCAAGCATGCCAGTGCTGGCAGGGATCTCCACGTGGTTTCTCCAGCACCCAGGGCTGCATCAGGGTAGGTCCATGTGACTGCTCCTGAGTGATGACTCACAGGAACTGAGCCTTGCCAGCTGAGGCAGAGAGCTAGCTAAGGCAGCTGCACCCCGGTCCAACCATCAGAGAGCAAGAGACAAGAAAGGTGAGGCTTGCCAAGCCAGTTATCTCTCCACCCTTCAAGCAAATGTCCCTTCAATTAATCCCACATGTCCATTGGCCAGGTTAGCACAATAAACCTATCACAGACAGTAATGTAATTTCATGTCAATTTGAATATATCAAAGTGTAGGGGTAGAGTCTACTCTGTCAGACAGGTCACAACCTGATTGGGTTTCCTTGTAAGTGTGATATTCTCATAAAGAGGATCCTGGAACCCTCCCCCTCCCTCTGCCTTTACTTTCCTATTGGTGAACTTAACAATATGAAGCTCTTTCTGGCACATATATGAGGTCATTAAATTTGTTTCTCCAGTCAACCCAGCCTAACACAATTTCTGAATGAAATATCAATTTACTCTGTAAACTTTAACTTAAATCACAATTCTCAAAAGTAAATTGGTAAGTAAAAGAGCTGCTATCTGAAAAAAAGAAAAGAACCTTCCATCCGAAAACAGCCCTGGACCAGATGCCATCACAGGAGAATTCTACCAAGTATTCAGAGAAGAGATGACACCAGTTCTACACAAATTATTCCAGAATAGAGAAAGGGACAGTAAAATTCCAAAATCATTCTACAAATTCAGAATACCTCTGATATCAAAAGCAGGCAAAGATCCCACAAAGAAAGAATACTACAGAACCGTAGTCCTCATGAATGTATGAATGTACAAAAATTCTCAGCAAAATCCTGGTCAATAGAATCCAGCAACATATAAAAAAATAAAACATCATGACCAAGTGGAATTCATACTAGGGATGCAAGGATGGTTCAACATTTGAAAAAAAAAATGTAATCTAACACATAAACAAGAAAAAACATAAGAAACTGTGGTAGTTACATAATCTTCTGTCAACTTGAGGATATTAAGAGTGAAGTGCTGGAGTACAGCCTGTCAATCAGGTGATGCCTGAGGATGTCTTCTTATGGGCATCAGATGGATTCTGGGAACTTCCCACCTTTTTGTCTTCATCTTTCTGTTGACAACCATGCAGAGATTTGCTGAGCTCTGTGCAAGCCTCTCTCTCTCTGCTTCACCTCCCTGTTGAGCGCCCAAACTCAGAGATCTGAAGGAGCCACATGGAGACCTTTGTCACCTCTGAGATGCTTCCACTGCCAATGAATTCACAAGACTTTTTACCCACCAGCCTGTGATCTTCCTGCATTCAGCATCATTGATTGTGCTGCGTGTGAAGAGGAATTTATGGACTAGTATTGAACATATGGACTAATATTGGACTTTTGTACTTGATCTGGAGTGGGCTGGGATGATTTCTCACTATACAATTGCTCTTTGATCTAAAGCTCTCTGTTACACACCTATGAGTGTCTCTGGATTTGGCTCTCTAGTCAACCCTGCCCCAAACATAAACATGATCTTATTAATTGACTCAAAAAACACATTGGACAATGCAAACACCCATTCCTAGTAAAGGCGCTTAATAAGCTAGGAATAGAAGTGTGATGGGTAGGTTTGTTATGCCAACATGGCCACAGAAGATTGATGGGACTGCTGTGATGGCATGGCCAATGAACACACGGGATGAATTGAAGGGCAGAGATAGGAAGGGCTTGGCAAGTCCAGCCCTCTCTCTTGCTTCCAGATCTTCGAACCAGAGAGCTGCCTTGTTCTTCCTGTGCCTCGACCTCCAAGCAATATTACCCATGGGACATCTAATCATGGACTGTGGAGCTGTGAGTTAAGGATACTTCAAGCCCTACTTTGTCATGCTCCTGGGATATATGTCTCTTGAGCTGGGGACTGTTGGACTCTGTCATCTGGCTGACTATTGGCAACCTGCTCTGCTGTTTGCTACCTGTAACCAGATAGCCTGGATTGCTCTACAGAGGACTACTCAGGGGCCCTCGAGACTTGAAGGACTGCCAGTCTTCTAGTTGCCTCACGCAAGTGAGTTGCACCGAACAATCTGCACAGCTTTATAGATAGTTAACTGTTTCTTTCTTATCTTATATACCTTTCTCTATATATAAATATATAAAAAGAATTACTAGTGTCCTGATTTGTATTTCTCTAAGAGAACCCTGCCTGACACAACAAGGTAAATTCTTCAACAAAATAAAGATCAACAGCCAATATCACAGACAATGGAGAAAGGCTAAAAACATCCTCACTGAATAAGGAAACCTGCCAAGGATGTCCCTTATCCCTTCCTATTCAACATTATGTTCAAATTTCTAGTCAAAAACAAGACAACAATAAGAAATGAAGGGAGCATAATTGAGCAAAGAAGAAGTGAAACTTTTGTTATAGGCAGACAATATGATTTTATAGAGAAAGGACCCCCACGATCTCCACAATAGAATTTTTGGAAACTAATTTGAAGAGTTTAGTAAAGACGTAAGAGACAAAAAGAACTCAAATAGGTTTCTATATACTAATGATGAGAATTCCCAAAAAAAGAAAGAATTTGCTTTCCCAAGAGAGCAATACCATTCACAATATCACACAAAAGTAGAAATAAAGAAACAAAAGACCTGTGCAAAGGAAAATACAGAACATTACAAGAAACATAAAGAGATCTACACAGATGGAAGGATATTCCATGTTCATGGATAAGGAGCCTCAATATTGTAAAAATATCAATGCTATTAAAACAATCTACATATTCAATTCAATCCCTACCCAAATCCCAATGTCATTCTTTAAAGAAATGGAAAAACTACTTATCAACTTCATACAGAGAAGAAAGAAGCTCAATATAAACAAAGGAGTTATCAAAACGAGCAAAGTAGGTGGTCTTGCATTACCTGGTCTCAAAACCTACTACGTAGCCACAGTTTTCAAAACAGTCTGGTATTGGTATAATTTTAGATACATAGAGCAATGAAACAGAACAGAAAACCCAAAAGTAAAACCATTCACCTACAGACAACTGATTTTCAACAAAGGTCCAATAGACTTTAAATGGGAAGAGGATGGCTGGAAAAACTGGATACACAACAGCAAAAGAATGAAACAAGACCCATCACCTCATACACAAAAGTGAACTCAAGGTGGATGAAAGACCTAAATGTAAAGCCCAAGGCTATCAGGATCATCAGTGAAAAAATTCAGAAAAATCTGAGTGCCCTAGTGCAGGCCATACATGGGCTACAAGTTATAACAAAAGAAGCACACACAGTGGAAGACAAAACAGATGAATGGGACTTATTAACAACAAAACACTTTTGGTTTGTGTCAACAGTATCTAAATGAATGTTTCTTAGGCCACCTCTGTTTGTTATACAATGTAATCTGGAAGCTCTTGTCCAATGTTTACAATCAAGGAATGCTTCCTCTGTTTATATTTAAAGTAAGATGCTTCCCTAAAATATCCATATAGCCCCACATCAGAAAGACTGACTCTGTTAGTAAATATTGAGTGTATGCTTTCTTGGAGAAACCGTGAATGAAACGTAATGCCAGTTACTCTGAAAGTGTTCCACCACATTGGTGGGGAGTGGTGGAGAGAATGGTGCCGATCCTATGACTAAGGGTTTCAATTAGAGAATTTGCTGTAGTGCATTTCAGCATCTTAGAAGTTTTACTTTTATAAAGATGGTGTCTGGAAGATGCTACTAATGTATTTTCCTTCAATATGGGAGCAAACTTTTTACATATATTAATAAATATTCTTGTGTGATTAGTTTTTAACCATTTTTTAAAATAAACTTTATAAATGATAAAAACTGTAACTATAAAAATTTTTAAGACAACTGTGTACAGCAAAAGATTTTATCAAAAGAGTAAAATGAGAGTCCAGAGATTGGGAAAAACATTTAGCAATGACACAATGGACAAGGGACGAATTACTGAAATCTACAGAATATTACAAGTCTAAAACAAGAAAAAGCATAATGATATACAGTTTACAAAGGATGATACTCAAATGCCCAAAAAACAGATGAGAAAATGGTCTCCTTCATAGCCATCCAGGAAATACAGGCTAAAACAACAATGAGATACCATATAACACCCATAACTGTAGCCCAATTTTTAAGACCAGAGAACAAAAACTGCTGAAGTGGGTGTTGAGCCCTTGGAATTCTTTTTTTTTT
>PVJH01015724.1:0-52565 GCA_004026705.1 Nesogale talazaci | reverse complement strand
TGGGAGAGTAAATGTAAGAAACGAAGTCCCAAAGAGGCCTATTAAGGGGTATATTATAATTAAACAAACGTTATTTTTATATTTTTATAGCATCCTATTGTGAACTCCAAAGACATTAAATTTCTCCCCTGGAAAATTTTTACCAAAATGTTGCCAAGTAACAAAATGACTTCACTTGGACAAACCCAACCCAACCCAACCCAACCCAATTCACTGCCATTGAATCAATTCCAACACATATCAACGCGATAAAGGATTTCAGAGGCTGTCAATGTTTACAGAATCAGATACTTCAGTCATCTCCCAGGAAGGAAAAAGTAGTCTTGAAACAATGACCTTGTGATTGGCAGTCCACTGCTTACCCAATAGGATCACCAGGGCTTTACATGTGGAGATACACCTTAAAGATGGAAATCTGTATCTTCTTTTCACTAATATGACTACCATTTTTTCAAATTAGAAAGGCCTTTCATAAGAATTCTTGAAAGAAATTCATGAACGTGATCAAGAATTCTAAGGATTTTTTTTTTTTGGCATCACTGCTTTCCGGTGGTGGGAGTAGGAGGCCCAGCACCACTGCTGGAATTGAACCTCTGTCCCAGTGGTCCGCAGTCCCACACACAACTAGTACACCACCGGGGATCAGCCCTCCCTCATCATTTTTAAAACGTTTGCTTTCTACTTGAGCCCTTGGTATTGGCTCCTCATTTTTTCGACTTCCTCTCTGCTCCCTCCTCTCTCATGAACCTTTGATAATTTTTAAATTGTTATTATTTTGCCATATATTAGACACTGTGCAATGTCTCCCATCACCCACTTTTCTATTGTCTGCCCCCCCCCCCAGGGAGGAGGCTAAATATAAATCCTTATATTCCACTCCCCCTTTCTACCAGCCATGTACTTTTATGTTAATTTCTCTATTAACTTCTTTTTAGAATTTCTCTGTAGAAGGCCTTCTCTAATTCAACACTCTGTATATCATCACCCAGTCCTAGATCTTCTTTAAAATTAGCATGCTGTGCTCCTGTGAGCTACTCAAGTCATTTAATTTATCAACGATGGCAGTGGGCTCATGCTGTGAATTCCGCTGAATAGTGCCCGCGATAAAGTAATTGAAATCAAACCCCTGGCTCTTCTCCCTCTCTTTCTCGGCCAGCTGCTGGGACGCCTCCTCCAGGGCAATCTGGGCTTTGACCAGTCCGTTTCTCTCACACTTGGACTTGCCTCTATTATCAGATTTTTCCTTGCTTTGTTCTTTCCAATTGGAAAGATCTATGATGAGCTTGGGCTCATAGTAATGGTTAACTTCACTTCCTCTCCAAACTAAGTTATCTAGGTAGAAGGAAGATCTCATTTTCTAGTTACAAGTTTGGCTGCACTCCGGATCACAGCATTTGTTTTCATGATGATCAGGGTCCTGCCAGTAAGACTCAGCAGAGTAATTGGCATCAAAAGCTGGGTCCTCCAGATACTTTTCAAGATCTCCATCCAGGTATTTCCATGGATCGACTTGTACCTCTTCCTCATCAGTGATGTCAGACATAGCTCTGGGATCCAGCTGGACTTCATCAATATCACAGTTATTGTGTATGGGCCAGTCATGCTCGGAAAACTGGTACCTTTCCCAGTTATAAATGTGATTATGTGTTTCATCCATTAGCTGAATATCATCGACTTCATCTTCAATATGAAAGGGTTAGCTTGAGATTGGCTTGTCCATAGGGAAAGTGTAGATGCTCATGTACACTTCCTCTGCCGTTAATCGGTCCATGAACCTGAAGGTCAGGAAATCCAGTGCTTCTCAACTAATTCCTGGAAGCAGCTGAGTTAAAGGTTTGTATGTCTCAGTCAGGTCATTTCTAATGTAAACTGGAATGATGCTGAGAAGCTCCTGGCAGTCTTCCTCATGGACAACAGGAATAGATTCTAGAATCAGTTGCATCTGTTCAAATTCATGTGCACCTGCAAAGAGGGTTTTTCCAGTCAGCATTTCAGCAAAAATGCAACCTGCAGCCCCAAAATTCAATGACTAGGCCAATTATTGGGTGACAATAAAAGACATGGAGATCTGTACTATGTAGTAACCAATCCTTCAGAAAGATGACCCTTGTGGAAATAATGGGAATCCATGATCCATTCAAGGTCAAAGTCACCTATCTTCAGCACAAAATCTTCAGTATTAATGAAAAGATTAGTTGGTTTGAGATCACTGTGCAGTACATTTGCAGAGTGAATGTACTTGAGCCCATGTAGCAGCTGATACATGAAAAGCCTGGCATGCTCGTCCAGTAAAGGACCCTGCTCCAGCACATACACCAAGTTGGTCTCCATGTACTCCTGAACAATGTACACACTGCTCAGTGACGTAAGGGACCCCACATCATCTGTTAACTGGTTTCCACTGGGCTCAAGAATTTCAAACACTTTCACAATGTTATCATGGTCTAGTTTTCTTATAATTTTGATTTCACATAGAGTGTGTTTGACACTCTGAGGATCAGTAAGGATAATTTTCTTGATGACTACTCTTTTGTCACAGTCATTGTCTTCAGCACAATAAAACAAGCCATTGCCTCCACAACTCAATGGGTTGAAGTCCACATACCTAGAGCCCAGATCAAAACCATGAACGTTCATGAGACTTTCAAATTTTTCTGCCATTTTGAAACCCCTATTCTTGCCTTTTCCTTTCCGACTGTTGAACTTGTATCAACACAGAAGAAAACTGGCATCAAAAGGAAAGATCTGTCAAAAGGGAAGAAGAAAAATACTTTTGCTTCCACAGCAAAATGGTTTCTTGATGTTCACTGCATATGCCAACCAGGCCTGTTGAGTTCGCCTTAGAATTAAAGCTCAAGAGGCTCTACTTATACTGAGAACTAAAAAGATGGCAATACTAATAGTTCAAGAAAGAGGTAGCAGCTCTGAAGACATTTTAAAAGAAAACACTCAAGAAACTCAATCGGAATGAAATGACATAGTATGCACTCAGATTTACAGTGCTAAATGCTTTAACAAAAATATGCACACAACAGGCGTCTAGGAACATCTCCTCACAGTGCAGATACTTTCAGTGTTGGTCCTGAGCAGCATCTTTCTGAGGTGCCGGGAGCACTGTTTCTGTTTCTGCTTCTCTTCTTCCTTTGTGGCTTGTGTTTCAACAGGAAGACCTGGCTGCTTTTGGTGAACAGATGTCTTTTGTTAGTGATCAGGTGACTCCAGCTCACCATAATCACAGTCAAAGCTACCGTCCATCTTCCTGCGATACCACGGGACTTCTCCGACTCATCGGGGGATTCTGGGGCCTGTGGTCAGCCCCCAGAATCGGCTCCGGTCTCCAACTGTGTTGACTTGGCAACTGCGTCTCCAAGGTTCTCGCTTTGCCACAGTAACCCCAACCCCCCTAAAATTTATGATTATACATCAGTAGAAAATATGGAAAAAATACGAAAAAGGAAATTTAAAGCTGTCCTAATCTAACCAGAAATAAGCAGGATAAATATTTGCTATTTACACATCAATTATTGCATATTAATTAAAGTTATAGTTCCCTTGCGAATTTACTAGGAGTTTTAGAGAACCAGTCAAGGAGTCCTGGCAGTATAATAGTATAGACCTAGGTTGTATAATAGTATAGACTTAAGTTGTAGTTCAAAGCTTCCAGCAGCTCTGTGGGACAAACATTGGGCTTTCTACTCCAGTAAACAAATACAGTACTGGAAGCTAACAGGGGATTACTGTGAGTCAGCATGGATTCAATTGCAGCAAGAGACCCAGTGATGTAAATAAAGACATATAAATTACAGATATGGACATACGAGGTTAAACAAAATACATACATTAAACAGCATATGTTTAAACATGTCTCTGATAAGTGGGTGACTGGGTGGCTTCAGAAAATTCACTCAATAATATAATTGTCTTAGTTTCATTAAGGTGCCTTAAAAAAAAGCATTTTGTGTGTGTGTGTGTGTGTGTGCCAGAAAGAAATACACTATTGAGGCCAGGGTTGAAATAACATTTCTAACAAAACTCAAGTAGAAATCTTCAGAAATCATTGAAATTTTGTAACAAGTTTATGGAAAGATGCTCTATATTTAGATGGATCAAGCATTTGGATAGTTGGGAGCCCAGAGATGTAAGGTGGACGGATGCAGAAAGTGTGATCAAAGTCCAGACACTGATGGAAGAAGACCATAAAATTGCCATCACTGCTATAGCTACTTAATTTGGGGTCTGATATGTTTCAGAATGTTCAATTCAATAGAACGTTTTGGCAGAATGGGTGTCTAAAATAATGCATGAAAATCTATGAACTTAAATGCTTGATTTTTAAAGCAAGATCCAAGCTAATGAAAATGATGTTATAGAAAGAATTGTAACTGAAAAGTGTCTCAGATTTATTAATGTGTATCTGGAGCAGGGTCCAAAGAAAACAGTGACTTTTGAAAGATCAGTTGCATCAGTTGAAGTCGAGGCAGTGAGACATTCTCAGAAAGTAATAGTGGGATAGACCCCAATCCCAAATACATGGACAGCACCCCTCCATTCAGAAGAATTCACTTTAGAGGACAGCACTAAAACTACAGCCCAGAGAGAGGGATATGTCTGATCAGAGCACACAGGAACAAGTAGAGGGAGAGGAAGAGAGGGTAGAATATATCCTGATCTGCCAAGCTCTGAGGATAATATTCCTGCTCAGAGCAGCCAAAGCACAAAGAGGACTATAAGATTGGCCCCATTACGAGACATGACGTCCCTCACTGACTCAAAGTGCTACAGGGAACAACACTGTGGCACGGCACAGAAATTGCACCCGATCTGATCCCATCACACTGAGGTGAAACACTAAGGGTGTACAACAAAACAGCAAGGAGAGTAGGGCAACAAAGACCCAAGGGAATACCAAAAATAGACTTTGGGGCCATGGTGTGGCACCCCATCAGACTCTGCTAGAAAACACTCCTAAACGTCAACAAAAAACAGTTGAACTATTCACAGATTTTTCTTTTTTGTCATTGGCTTTTGCTGTTTTGTTTTCTTTTGTTGCTTTGTTTTTTGTGCATTTTATTATCTAGCTAAGATAGGTGGGATAAACAATCTGGAGGAAAAACAAAAGGATCAAAGGTTCCAAGGGGAAATGGGAGATGGATAGCTGGGGGATAGAAAGTGGGTGTTGGTAAACAAAGGAACAAGTGATTCAGGACTGATGGTGAGGAGAGAGTGTTAGTGGGACTTAGTCAAGGGCAATGTAACCTAGAGGAATTGCTGAAAACCAAATGAAGGAAGAGCATGATAGTGGGACAAGAGGAAGGTAGAAGGAAATAAAGGGAAGTAGGAGGTAAAAGTTATTTATAGAGGTCTTGTCAGGGGAGCAAGCCCTTAACACGTCATCATGGTTCCAGTAGGCACAATAGTGCAGTGATAATAAGTAAAGATTATAATAAAATCATAGAAAATGAGAGTTAGAACAGAGATTGAAATAACGGAATCAGACATATTTCAAGGTAGCATGTTCACCTCAGCCCCGCTTGGTGGTCCACGTGGAGACAGAGAGAGAGAGAGAGAGAGAGAGAGAGAGAGAGAGAGAGAGAGAGAACAACGAGAGATATTTATTGCTAACCAAGATTTTTAAATCTTCTGGGGATATGCAAGTCCCTTAATTACAGGTAAGGAAATACATCACAGGAAAGGGTTGTGCTATAGGTAATACAGTAGTGGGAGGGGGATGAATCTAGGGGAACACACACTATAGGAAAAGGAGGGATAGGGTAATATGTGATAAGATGGGAAGATCTTAGATTCAGGATGGCAGCCTAATTTTGGATGTCATGGAACAGGTTTGACTTGTTCTCTGGCTTCCATAGAAACCATTAATAGTAGGGTGTGAACCCAACCTACATGGACCAGACTGAAATCTCTCAGGGAGAAGTAGTCTATTGTCTATAACATGTTGGGAAGTAGCCTCTAGTGTTTGGTAAATCTTTGGAGGATATAGAGTTGCGGGAAAGTCTTACCATAATCTCACAAGGTCTAGACATAGCCATTTATATATATGTAAATATATTTATATATGATGATGCAGAAATAGATTTATGTACATATATTTATAGGTTTCATATTAAGGTAGCTGGTGGACATTGGGCATCTACTCAAATACTCCCTCAATATAAGGACACTTTATTTTATTAAATTGGCATTTCATGACACTCACCTTCCTGACAGGATTGTTGAAAACAAAATGGGTACATAAACAAATGTGCTGAATAAAATTGAAGTTGTCCAGCTATCAAAATATATAACATCTGGAGTTTTAAAAGCTTGACGATAAGTAAGCAACCATCTAGTTGAGAAGCAGCAAAACCCACATGGAAGAAGCACACCAGCCTGTGTGATCACGAGGTGTCCATAGGGTCAGATATCAAGTATTAAAGAACAAAAAATCATTTCATTGTGAATGAGGGTGAGTGGAGAGTGGAGAGTGGAGAGTGGAGAGTGGAGATCAAAAGTCCACTGGTAGCCAGCTGTACATCCTCTTACAGAAGGGTCTTGGGGAGGAGCCAGTCAGAGTGCAGTATCGCTCTGATGAAACATGCAACTTTCTTCTAGTTCTTTAATGCTTCCTCCCTACGCTATCATGAACCCAATTCTATCTTACAAATCCAGCTAGACCAGAGGATGCACACTGGTACAGATAAGAGATGGAAACACAGGGAGTTCAGGACAGATAAACCCCTCAGGACCAATAATAGGAGTACCATAACAGGAGGATAAAGGGAAAGTGGGGGAGAAAGAGGAACTGATCACAATGCTATAACCACCTCCTTAGGGGATGGACAAAGAAAAGTGACTCAAGGGGGATATTGGACAGAGTAAGACATGAAATAATAATTTAAAAAATAAATAATAATAATTTATAAATTATCAAGAGTTCATGAAGGATGATGGGGGAGGGATAGGAAAAATTACACCAAGGGCTCAAGTAGAAAGAAAATATTTTGAGAATGATGATGGCAACAAATGTACAAATGTGGTTGACACAATGCATGTATGGATGGATTGTGATAAGACTTGTATGAATCCCCAATAAAATGATTTTTAAAAAAGGTTAAAGCAATTATTCTTTGAATTCCCCAAAGTAAGTTTTAGACTTTTTTAAAGGACATAAAACAATCAGGGGGATTATTAGGGATAACCTTTATAAGAAATTGAACAGTGCTTAGATGAGACGAAAGCCTAAAATTTGAGCTAGGGATTTTTTTCTCCCCTATTGTGATTATTCCTTAAGGATAGTAAGGTGTTGTAGTTACACAATTTCTTGTCAACTTGAAGATATAAAAGTGTAGGAGGAAATTGGGAGCTGATAGCAGGGCCTCAAGTGGAAAGAGAATGCTTTGAACATGATGATGGTGGCATATGTGTAAATGTGCTTGACACATTGGAGGAATGTATGGATTGGGATAAAAGGTGTAAGAGCCCCCAATAAAAGTATTTTTTTAAATGCCCCCAAGAAAGTTAGGAGGGGAGTCTAGCTTGTCAATCAGGTGATGATGGCCTCTTGTGGGCATGGCCTTCTCGTAAAGAGGGTTTTGGGAACCTACACCCTCTCCCCTACACCTGCATGAAACATGTGCTATAGGAACCACCATTGGAAGCACACCACTCGGCACTCCCTGGACTGTGCTCTTCCTGCAGTTTGCATCATTGCATGTGGCTCAGTCTGAAAATGTATTTAGGGACTTGAGTTGGACTTGTCTGGGATGTATTCCTGATGTATAACATTTCTTGGTAGAAAGCTTTTTCTTACATACATATATGAGTATCAGTAGGTTTCTCTAGTCAATCTGGTGTCACATAAAAGGACTGTCCCAAGAGAATTTTGTTGGAAAACCATACTCCATTCACTATGCAGCACACTGGCCTCATCCCCTTTAGGCTTTTGTTTGCTATTGTTTCTAAAATTCAAATAACTTTGAAATGAAACAAATTTGAGTCTTTGAGGTTTCCAAAATTGCCCTTCTAGTAGGGTTCAAAATCAGATCACAGAATTCTTCAGGGAACGGTTAGAGAGATGGACCTCTGTCTTCAGAAGTATATCCACCTAGATGGATGATATGTCAAGAAGCAGTACTTTCCATTTTTCTTTTTCCTTTCTATTTTTTCTAATAAAAGTTTCTCTGGTTTTGTAGCAATGGTGTATCTTGTATTAGTGTGTGTATCAACATTAATCTCACAAAAATCTGGGTGGTAGATTGGAGATTTCTACAGACATTTGACCCCAAATCCATGCCAGGCAATGAAAATAGTAGAGAGAGAGCAAACTTGATTCTGGTAAAATGTCTTTTTATAGCCTTGTGTCAAAATATAGCTTAAAGAAACACTCTTTTCACTGGCTTGATTAATTCTATTCTATCATAGTGCATTGTGAATGGTGATTACTTACACAGGATAGTTATGGAGCAGCAACTAGGCTAAGTTTGGCCAAGTCACTGGGAAACAGAGGCTAGTCAAATTGACACATAAAATTCATAATCACAATTCATATTTGTTTCAGAACATAGACACGTATACAAATTATTAAGGCTAATATGCAGCTTTAAATAAAATGAAATGCACTGTTACATAGTTTTACAAACATTACGTAATTTTAGATTCTAAGCTTTTTCCTAATGTTCTATCGTATTTCTCATATTTTATGACTTTTTTTTCAAGATTTGCTCCTTAAGTATCTGATGCCTTACGATATTGTACTTCACTTTATTCTTGTCACAGGTATTATACGTGGCTTTTGCTTGTTTGTTTTTCAAATTGGAGGTTGTTTGGGGCAACTCAGTTTCCAGTAAATTAGTCAGTGCCATTTTCCTAACAGTGCATGCTTGCTTCATTGTCTGTTTCATACTTTGGTAATTTTCAAAGTATTGCACTTTTTCATAGACCCTGGTGGTTGTTATGCATTGGGTTGCTAACCACAGAGTCAGCAGTTCAAAACCACCAGCCTCTCCTTAGGGGAAAGAGGTGACTTTCTGCCAGTGTAAAGGGTTACAGTCTTGGAAATTCCCAGGGACATATCTACCCTGTCATATAGGGGCTCTGTGAGTCAGAATAGGCTCACTAGCTGAGTTTTTGCGTAGTAGACAATAGTCTAGTGTAAGCATAGCATTTATATGCACTAGGAGGCCAGATATTTGTGTGAGCCACTTTATTGAACTGTTTACTTCATTGTGGCTAGTGAAGCTGCCTAGAATTGAACTAGCAAGACTCCAGAGACAGATCTGTACTTTTATTTTTATATTGTTCCTTATCACTGCTTGTTTTGCATATTTTGAATTGTTTTCTAAAATGTCTGGTCTATCATATATCCTACATTGTGTCTAGCCAGTTCTGGACTTATCTTTGCAAACATAGTTAGAGAAGATCCCATTCAGGTTCTTTAAGGCCCAGGGTTACAGTCATCCTTCCCTGATCTGAATCCAAATTTCTTGAGCTCTTTGAACATGATCTGCCTTGTTTTTGGCCTGACCTAAAGCACAATTATTTACTAGGGTCTGTTACCAAAATTAGACTTTAAACGACTTGAAAGAAATGGCCCTCGCTAATTTTTGTGTCTGTGAGCGCTTAGGGCATTACAAGTGTGGGTGCTGGGGTGAGTGTGTGTGAAGGAGAGATGACTTTTCCTGATAATGGACTACACGTCAATCCTGTTACCTGATAGGGCATAGGAGATGGGTCAAATTTGGCTGGTTCAAATTTGGCTGGTTCAAATTATTGAGTTTCATGTTTCACCAAAATTTCTTGATACAGGTTAATCAAAAGTTGTGCATTGTTGTAGCAATATATTGAAATATTTATGCTATTAATTTGTAGCCTTTCTTAGCCAAAATAATGATGTGAATTGTTCTTTAAAGTCATTTTTTTCTTTTTTTCAACTTTATTGTTGAAATTGACTAGATTCAGGACTAACCCATTTTGAGATGATAGAGATGTTAAAATGAACAAAGGTATTCAAAATCAGAGCACATTTAGGCAAGAGGCTGTACTGATTCTTTGAGAAATGGCTGATGTCAAAATGAACAAAAGTATTCAAAATCAGAGCACATTTAGGCAAAAGAGGCTGTTTTGTTACTAGACACAAGAAGAAACAGAAAGGATAAATTGCTCACCAGGAAAATCAGAAAATTTGTCCTGGAGAATAGGCACTAGACAAATTCTGAGAGTGTACTAAAATGCTGGGATTAGAACCAGTGAGAAGCATGTTGTGCTTAGCTGAGTTGTCTGGAGCAACAGATCCAGTGACACTTATCTATGAACAGCTAAGAACTTTATATCAAGAAGCAACTTTACAGAATGAAGGCAAATCAGCTCAATCCAATCTAATTCTATAGGTCCACCCACTTCAGACTCATATAGCTGATGCTGCAAAGTAAAGCCAGTAAGTGCAGAATCACGTGAATCTGAGTTATGTGGAAACATGGTAGGGCACTAACAGATGTCAGTTAGTTGGGGCCACCCAACTTGGGGCCACCCCTGGAGGCATACAGAATCCCAGTGAAGTCCCAGAGAGAAGGAAGGTTGAATGGTGGAAAGAGAGATGTGCTCAGGGTTCCTCACTCTTATGTAAAAGGCCTGACTCCCACAGAGGTGTCATCAGGCTATCATTTGATTGACAGGTTTGATCCATCTCTAGTCCTGGGTGTCTGTTTGACATAAAATCAACCAACTACCACATATGCCTTTTCTTTGAGGACATTTTTTTGCTTTCATAGGTAACCAAAGAGGAAAGACTAGCTTCAGGAAGTTGTGATTTTGAGGAGTTGGATTAATTGGCTCTCCAACCTTCTATTCTGGGATTCTATCAGAATTATTTTCTGTCTTGCAGCTTTTGACATGTATTGAATTATATCTCTTTCCCCTGACATTAAAAAACTTAGCAGAGTTGGAATAATAGGGAAAAGTTTCCTATTTGTTTCCTTTCATTTTTCTAAGCATATGAACAATACAAACACAGAAAGAAATGAGGTGGTATGTACTTTTAAATTTTCCTTCATGGTTTTTGTAATACTTATATATCATTTGGGAGTCACGCTATTTTGCTTTTCTCCTATGGCTAAGACCTAACCAGCTTTTTTCTATTTTGACTTTCAAGAAAGTCAACCTGATACAAAGTTTAAATGGAAAGTTTTTTACCTACTTTTATTTACAGATACCATTGATGGTTCTCAACCAGGCCCTTGTTCTTGTGAAAGTAGAAAGTTCATGTCTGAGAGTCATTGTGGATGCTACAAGGTAAAGGCAGTTTGCTTTTGTTAGGATGATCCAAGTAATATCTCCATAGAATCCCATTTGTGTTGTTTTTCAGGTAAATCATATCACCAGCTAGCTGTTCTTACATTCCTTTGGCCTTCACAATTTCTTTTAAAAAATGTGTAGCTGCAGCTGACATGTAGCCTCAGGTCGTCTTTGGAATACTGAAGTGGTCAGTGGAATTTAGATTGAAATTATTCATTTAGGTACAGGTATAACTGCTTGGAGCTTAAGTTTCCTGAAATTCAAATATTCATATATCAAAGTAGACCTCGATATTCTAATTAAGAGTTGAATCAGGGTCTGAATTTCCCTTTCCCATGCTCATTAAGACTAATCCAGGACTCCTCTCCTAATGTTTTCTATTAAGAACAAAACTTAATAGAATGGAAATGCTTTCTTTCATCCTTGAGTCATATACATGACCTAAAACATAACAGGAGCTCAAAGAACTGAAAACCTTCTTGCCAACTTGCTTATGATTTTGAATGACAGCTGTCCTTCATGGAATAACTGGAGGACAATTGTAAAGTAAGTGAGAGCATATGTAGAATTGTTGAAGGCATTTTCTTCAAAGAAGTCTCAATCCTTAAAGTAATAGTAATAACCGCCACATGAGTGTATTTTAAAATTGCGAGTACTATTTAAGTAAAATGGAATAGTGGCAGCAAAGGCTATTTTTGTTACTGTTGAAACTAGTTCTGTGTGACTTTAAAGTTGGACTCTGGGAGATCTAGGTACATCCTTCAAAGCCATATGACATTGACTTTGACATTTTTGTTTATTTGATGCAAAGAATATATCTTAGGCACCTTTTCATGTCATGTGGGCTTGGTTTTTTGGACAGTACTTTCTGATGTAGCATAACACATTGGAAGTATTTGGTTAGGGGACTGAGGCCCGGTGGCGTAAGTGGTTGAGTGTGGGACTTTGGCCCATGGGCTTGGCGATTCAAATCCAGCAGCGCCTCTCAGCAGCAGCACTGGGTAGCTCCCATGACCACCAGAGGGCAGTGATGCCACCCCCACCCCAAAATAAATAAAAATAAAAAGCATTAAAAAAATAAAAAGCATTTGGTTAGAGTGATATTGACAGCCATATTTTCGAATAGTTTATTCTTATTTTTTCTTACCTGGAGACTTTGTAGTGCAGACTGCAGCCTGCATGTTTCAGTGTGAACCCACCCACCATTCCAAGGGAGAAAGATGAAGCTTTCTCATCCCACTAAGAGTTACGTATGGTCTCAGCACCTCAGAGGAGCAGCTCTGCCCTGACCCAGAGGGGCCCTGTGAGTCGGCATGGACTCCATGGCAGTGAGGGTTTTACATTTTGTTTGTTTGTTTTTTGAGGCTTCTAGCTTCTCCACGGCTCATCTCTTATCCTGATGCAAGAAAGATTTCAGGCAAGGGACAAAATTCAGACCAATACAAAGAGAACAAGATTAAATAGAAAGGGTGAGTTTATTGAAGAGGATACTTTGGAAAATACATATAAGGACCTTTAAAAGTCCTTGTAGAATGCACAGTCAAGAACCTTTTATTCTGTGAATGGTAGACTTCACACATCGAGTGGCTTTCTGATGGATCTTCTGCTGTTGGCAGGTGCTCTGTAGTGTCACTTCTTTTCCTAGGTATGTCCTTCTCTGTACCCCAGCATCTCAGACTGCATGCTGTGTCCTTATTTCCAGATTCAAAAGCCAAGTCTATTCAGTCAAAGTGGGGATAGGGAGAAAGATACTGTCTTTCTCCTCCCAGCCTTTTCACTATCTCTGATCTCTTTCATTGATGAGGGAAAATGTCTTATCTGAACTTTACCTTTCTCTGTGCTGAAGAGGTATGTGGGGAAGCATGTGTCCACCTCTCCCTTGTGTTAGGATTCTGCCATCATCACCACTCCTCCTTTGGCCTGTGGCAGTTTAGTTACCATTTACCTAGACTCATTTGTCAATATCAACAAATACCAACTGTAGGTTACCCATATCAAAAGTTGTATTTATTGTAGTTTGAACTAACAAGCATCAATATGTGACTCAAATCTTAACCTTATTTTCTGAACTCATCTAGAAACCCTCTAATACATACTTTATTTATTTATAGATTTGTTGATCTATTTATGTTTATGAATCAAAAGCTTGATTGCTAAGCTATAATAGTGAAAAGGCAGACTAGGTCCATGTCCTGGAGGATTTCACATTCTGATATTAGCCTGATATTGGGCACTTTTGTGCTTTTTTAATCTGACTTATAAGATCTCCTTAGATCTTTGTGTGGGACTCCTTACATCCTGCCTTTTCTTATGTGGGCAGGTCTGAAGTCATTCCCTGATATAACCTTTCAGTTGAGAAGAGTGGCCCTGTCCACTGAACACTCCAGCCCGGAGTTCTTCTCTAAGTAGAATGTGCTGTCTTCTGAAAATATTGCACTGCATGTCAAGATTACCCATGAGGCAGAAAGTCCTGTGAATAGAGAAGCTAGGCTTTACTTCATATCTCCATGTAATAACGAGTCTGGAATATAGTCAATGTCTGGAAACCAAGTGGGTCAAGAGTTGATTATAGGAAAAAAAAGAACTAGATACTTTGGTTGGAAACATGGTCTATGTTTTTTCTTTTCTTTTCTTTTCTTTTTTTTTGAGGTATCACTGCTCTCTGGTGGTGGGAGTAGGAGGCCCACACCCACTGCTGGAATTGAACCTCCGTCCCAGTGCGCCGCAGTCCCGCGCACAATCACTACGCCACCGGGGCTCAGCCCCTGTTTTCTCTCTTTTAATCTTTTCACTAGCCTCCTTTCGTAAGCATTTAAACATCTCCCTGTCTCTCCATATATTTATACATATTTAAGGGAGTGGTTGATATGGTGACTAAACATTACCTTCCCCACCTTAGCCTGTGATTTAAATTACATAAGTTCATTACAAAGGCAAACTCATGTGTTTACTGAGTTATCCCTAGGCTATCATTGTTTTCAAAGATGAATTGCAGGCTAATGAATACTCCAGGAATGGGTTGCAAGTTTTATATTTAATTGAGTCTTTGCAGCCAAAGAAGCACAAAGGGTGAGCTAATTAAACAGGTTATTTATTTGACTCTCAGATGGTGCAGCGTCTAATGGTTATACTAAAGGCAGTATCTGTTATAGAATGACCTGGCAGGGAAGATCTGCAGGCAAGTTTAGTGGCCCAACCTCAGCTGGCATACATTCTTGACAGGGGGCACCAGATGTTTTGCTAGCAGAGTTACTGCATGAGACAAATTCTCATTAGCATCACAGAGAGGTCTATGTTTTGATGATAGTTCTATGATTTAAAAATAATTATGACTCTCTTCTCCCATGAATATAGCATTGAGAGAAATTCCTTTTGTTTTAAAGAATCATGTTTTATTTGAAAACAGTTTTTGGGAAGAATGGGTGAGGTGAAGCAAGCAATGAAGAGAAAGAGAAAAACAAATGCCTTCCTTATATGCTGAGAGGAGGCTTGGTATTGTAGTTATCACCATTTGTATGTTAACCTCAAGATCAGCAGCTCAAAAGAGTCAGCGCTTCTGCAGGAGAAAGAAGAGGCTTTCTACTCCCATAAAGAGTTACAGCCGGCTGAGCCCCGGTGGCGCAGTGGTTGTGCGCGGGACTGCGGCCCACTGGGATGGAGGTTCAATTCCGGCTCCACAGGAGCAAAGGCTGGGCCTCCTACTCCCACCACCTGAGGGCAGTGATGCCTAAAATAAATAAAGAGTTACAGCCTTAGAAATCCACAGGTGCAGTACCACCTGGTCCTTTCAGGTCAATATTAATCTGCACTGACTTGATGGCAATGAGTGAGTTATATTGAAAACATCTAAGGGATATTTTACAGAGATTTAAAAATTGTTTGCATCATACCTGGAATAAATAAGTCTAATGTGGAAGGTCATGAGAGTGTACCAGAAAAGAAAATATAAATCTTTCTCATTTGTAGATCAGCGTTATATTGCTAGATTCACCACTTGTCAGATATTAGGCCTTAGGACCATTCTTCGAGCAGTGTTACTGCATCTGTAAATAGGGCACAGCGATAAAATCAATCACAATTAAAAACAAAATCTACCTTCTGAGGAGCTCTGGTAGCTTCATGATTACACACTGGGCTGTTAACCGCAGGCTTCCAGTTTGAAACTACCAGCTGCTCTGAGTGAGAAAGATGGGTTTCCTGCCTTTTGAAAAGAGCTACAGTCTCAGAACTCCCACGGGCTCTCCTACCTTGAATCACAGGGTCACTGGATTCAGCATCAGCTCAGTGGCAACAAGTTCAGTTAGGTTAGTGGTTGTAAGGATGGAATCAGAAAACCTTTCCACTATAAACTAAGTCAAGCTGTACATATTAGTTTTTCATTGTCAATCATGTTAAAAAAAAAAAGAAAGAAAAACTCAAACTCTAAGATGCCTATTTATTAAAGAAAAAAACCTTATACTCGAGAGACTGGCAATCTTGGAAACAGAAAGTCTACCCTGTATGCCACATCTCGCCAGCCTTTATTTTACAGTATTTAAGATGAATGCCTGGATAATCCTCAGGCTTCCTGCCATTCCAGTTCTTATGTTTGGTCATTCTTTATCTAAACCTTTTTAAGGAAAGTTCCTTATATTCATTTCCTAAATAATCCTAAAGATCAAAAAGGTTAAGCTATTGGCTCAGGGCCACTCATTAAGCTAACAGCTGTCATGCATCAAAATGAAAATCCCTAGAAATGAGTGGCTTAATGGCTGTGCAGAATTACTCCCTGGATTTGCACTTATACAGTGGCTCCCTGCAATTGAATACTCTGAAAAGAAAATCAGAGGTTGGTATCTTATAGGTATTGCTGCATTTTTTTAATGTCATGAACATTTAAATGGCTCTAGAATTGGTGAGCAAAATCATTCACATTTTAATTTTGCAGATATGCAACAAGGGGCACTCTAACCAAAAAGAACATTAGTGAACCAGACATTTAGGCCTGGTTTTGCTTCATAAACAGAATATATACTTGTGGTTTTCAAAGAAGTAGAAGAGAGATGCAGTATTATTAGAGGGTTAAGGCAGGATTATGAAGCTGTTAGCCCTGAGTCTTATTTATGTAGGATTCCAGGACAAGAGTGTAATATTGGATGGTTAGGGTTCAGATAAAAGCAACCACACAAAAAATCCTGAGAGAGCATTATGAGCAAATTTAAATCTGTCAGAATCTTCTTACTGGTGAATTTCTAGATTAAAGAAGGATAGATTCAGTGCAGAACATCTATAAATTGAAGCACAGTAAACTATAGGACCTGAAAAGAAATATTAGAGCTCAGAGAAGGGAATAGAATGGAAAGGGATATGTCTTTGAAAGCCAACAGATTTAAGTTTTAAGTTTATCACTCATTAGTTAGGACTCTGAATTAGAGTTCCATAGAGAAGCAAAATCAATCAAGGGTGTGTGTGTGTGTGTGTGTGTGTGTGTGTGTGTGTGTATAAGTTTATGTCAAGAAAATGGCTCACACAGTTGTAGAAGAAGGCAAGTTCCAAGTTTGTGTATTAAAGCACTAGGCTAGAGGCTTCTCTGCACTCTGTGACTATGGAGGGCTGATAAACCAAAGATAGGTAGGAAGATAACAGTTCTGTGACAACAGAGGTGAAAGTATCCAAGATTGGAAAGGAAGATGGCAGGCTGCTACTTAAGCCTCAGATGTCAGGGCAATATGGCAGACTGCTTGTTTAAGTCTAAAATAATGGAGGTTGGTGGACAGGTTCCAGAATCAGCTAAAAGCAAGCAAAAATCAGCAAAAAAACAACTTTCCCTTATATTAGAAATAGTTTGTATCCCTGAGGAAGCTTATTTTCAATTGAATGGTTCAAGAATGTGATCTGAGTTTTGTATTCCACCCAATCTTCTCACAGCAGTTCAAATTATGGAGGTAATTACACTGTTGGATCACATAATGGGGAATTGCTAGATCTTAACTGACAAACCAGTGAGCATCATGGCTAGCATGATTGACAAAAAACCTTAAGTATTACAGATTCTTAACAGAATTTGTTCCTCTTTCAATTTAGAGTTCCATATATGTAAACTGCAAACCCACTATCTAGTTGATTCTGAATCACTGCAATCCAATTTAGGGTTTCTGAGACTGTAAATATTTATCAGAGTAGACAAGCTCATCCTTTCCCCACGGAGGTTTTGATGACTTTGTACCACTGCCTTTGCAGGTAGAAGTCCACTATTGAATTCACTGAATCCCCTGGCATCGTATTTCAATAATACTGTACTAATAATCTCTATCAAATCTGTCTCACAGGATTATTGTGAGGATTAAGGGGCTTGAAAATACTCAAATTGCAAGGTGTCATATGATTTCCCCTCCATTTCAATCTACCAGTTAATGCAGATCGTTAACTATTTAGAAGAAAAGGCCTGAGACTGCTCCATATATCTTTTGATTGAGAACATTCTCCATACCAGTGTCTCCCAGTTACATCTTTATCTTTCAAAATCAGTTGCTATTGAGTTGATATTTCATGCATGGTCCCTCAGGACTCATTGTAGAACTATACTACATTCATAGGGTTTCCAGTGGCTTATTGTTAGGAATAGATCATCAAATCTTCTTTTTTTTTTCTTGGTGTCTCTGGGGGAATTGTACTGTCAGCCTTTTGATTAATATCTTTGTACACTGCACTTCTTTCCTCTCATACAAGAGGAAAATTAAGTCGAGATATAATCATCATACAGTCACCAGAATTAACATGTGTACAGCATGACTCTCACCCTGACTATAATTAATGTGACAAAATAACTAGGAGGGGGCTCATTGCTTATTAAGAAGCTAGATTCAGATTTCTTGGTCTCAAATTCTAGTCATTTCCTTTAGTAAATGTCTCCTTGGGCAATTTTCTCAATGTCTTTGTTCCTTCATTTCTTTGTGGTAAGTTTTGTTAACACCTACTTCTTAGACTTGCTATGAAACTCAATAAATAGCTATGAGAATCAATAAACTGCAATTTATAAAGTCCTGAGAATATATTTAGGAGTAATACTAAGCACTCAAAATGCTTGCTTTAATTATTACTACCTTTATCCAGAAGTTAAAAAATTGTTTTGTGTTAAAACATAACATAGCTTTAGTCCTTCCGAAGCTTCTGAATTTATCTATACAGGGGATGAAGGAGTATCAATACAGGGTTGTAGATCTAGGTGATGAAGGTCATTTTGTTAACTACTTAGAAGTTACCTTTGAAGTTGCAAGACAGTACATCTTAGGCTGTTTTCCACACTTACTATGACATTGGTGAGTAAGATAGTTAAGGTTTATTGTGCCAACCTGGCTGATAAACACATGGAATTAATTGAATAGCAGAGAAATAAATTGTTCTGTGAGCTCGCCTTTCAAGTTGTTGGGTCTCTTGCTCTCTGATGGTCCAGATTTGGGTGGAGTTGCATTAGCCAGTTTCCTGCTTCAGCTTGCAAAGTTCACTTTTTTAGGAGAAGTCACATGGACAAACCCTGATACAGCCCTTGGTGCTGGAGCAGCCGAGACCCCTGCCAGCACTAAGGTGCTTACACACTCACTGATTTGGCTCTCCTGCAGTTGACGTCATTGTGTGTGTTTTGTGAGATTGAGGAGGACTTTGTAGATTGGTGTCAGGCATATGAATTAATGTTGGACTTATGAACATTCTTTCTTATATACATATGAGTTTCTGTGAAATTGTTTCTCTAGTCTACCCAGACGAATGCAGTAAACATTATATTTACAGTGATAGAATTTTAAAGTGGCAAGAATTCCTCATCTAGTGAACCGCATTTTAAGAATATGTAAAAGAAAAATAGCAAGTGAGGCCCAGCAAAGAGAAATAATTTGTTTAAGGCTCTGTATTGATTAAGTAGCATCAGAATAATAATTCACTTCCCTTGATTCTCAGGCCAGGATCTGATCTAGTCTCATTGACTATCCTCAACATGAAATCATCTCTTCTTTTTATCTACATTATTTCTAAGTCTTTCTACACAGTTATCTAATATTTCCTGATCTCTATGGATATTGCATACAGAAAAAACAAATATGATGTTCACCTAGGATGGGAATAGCTCTATTTTCTTTATGCCATCTCAAATTGCAACAATTAATAAACCAACTCATCATTTCTCACTCCTCCTACACCACCTACTCACTCAGAGATAGTAGGATTCAGTTTGAACCAAAATTGGGGAAATTTAGCAGTTTCGAAGAGAATCATTGGGGTTGGAGTCATTTATTCTCAAGACAATCTCTGATATAGCTATTAACGTGTTTTCTTTTTCAAGTCAGTGGTCACTTTAAAATGTTTGATCAATTTAGATGCTGTACTCTGCTCTTGGTTGTTGCTGCTTAGGAACGTTGAGATGAATGGCATTTCTGCTTCCAGGACCCTTTCCAAATAAACTTTCCCTTAGAAAACTTTATAAAGAAGATTCAATATCCTCATTACAACTTTCCATTTTCCAGATGAATGAACTGATGTAGAGAAAGGTTAAGTAACCTTCCTAAGGTTGCACAGTTTGTATCTTAAAAATGCCCGTGCCTGGGACATGTGTGCCATCTCCAAACGAGTACGTAGTAACTAACAATCATCAAGGATCAGTGCCTTTTTTTTGTCCACGTGCCCAAACTTTATTAAAGAAAAAAATGCGATGATGGTAAACATAAGTCTATTTTCTGTGATTTGTCCCTTGAAAATGTGACATTTGATTTCCAAACACATCCCAGAGGTGTACCACAGTCCCCAACTGTATGTACCAAGTAGGTGAGAAGCTGAGGTGTTCATCTTCCAACTTTGCTCAGTCTGTGGTCTGTCTTTGGATCTGCAATAATTGACTGAACAGCGACAATGGCTTCATTGATTTTTGTCTGTAGCTCTCTTGAGTTCTTCTATATGTAGCAATCGGAGAATCTGAGCAGCTTCATTAAGAACTGCATCTCCTGTGTCAAAACCAAGACTCTGCTTGTCTAAAGCAACAGGCAAACCCTCTTTTGTTTGATGAGATTTAGCAACTGCATCCTGTGTCACGCGCTCCTGAACCAAAATTCGAATTGCCTTTAGCATTACTAGGTAATCGTCATGGCGCTGAATCTGAAGATTAGCCAAAGCCATTACACCAGCCTTGAAATCAGGGTTATTTACATCGAGGTTGACCAGTGCCTCGGCATATTTAGCTGCATTGTCAGCATTTTTTGCATTATCAGGAACTGTGTCCTTGTATTTTTCAGCATTATCTCCATATTCAAGTCTCACAGCTAAGCCAAGAAGCCAGTCAATTGTTTCTTGTCGATCTTGAATCTTGAAAGGACAGTTAACATCTTTGAGGTACTTTTCTAAGAACTTGGGCCAATCGCTGCTGTGGGTGTTTCTTAAATCCCCTCTGTTTTCCATCTTGTACTGTCTGATCTTCTGGTCTTCAAGCCGCACTATAAAATTTCTAAATTCTGTTTCATCTTTGCAGTTGAAGCCGGCTGGGTTGTGGTAGTCAAGGGCAGCCTCGACCTACACCGATCAGTGCCTTTTAATCCTCCTCAAGATGTCTTTTTTATTGCTTTCCTCTTGATGAGCTCCCATTGACACCTTCATTGAATCTTGATTTTCTCCCCATTCTCCTACCATTTATTTTTTGCTGAACAATTTTATCATTCATTAATCTTTATTTAAGTTTTATCTATCTAATTTTTTTTCTCTAAAGTTTGTCCAAGGATTGCTTTGGAGGCAAACTCTGATGTTTTTGTTTTCTTCCCCGACTCAGAAATCCTGATCGTTGTATCACCTTAGAAAGCATCCATCTTTGCTTAAGACTCTTTCCCCCTGGAGTTGCCCCTGAGACTGACTTGAATGTAACCTGAGACTGACTTGAATGTCTCTGCTGATGGGGAAGCCTCAAGTGTGAAGCTGTCTATTTCATGGTTGGTCTGTACTTCCCTACATATAATTGTGTTTGTGTGTCCACATTTGCCTCTTGAGCCACACGGGGTATCTGTTTCTGTTCTTCATAAGAGTGCTTCAGACATTTGAAGATAGCCATCATTTCCTTCCATTTCTTTGTCCCTGCGTCTAGTTATTATCTTGCGACATGCGCCTGGGGTCACCATGGAACAAATAGCACTACATTGGCTTAAATTATGAGTGACCTTCACTTAAATGTGGATCTTAACATTTATAACAATTCAGGAACATGAATGGTTCTGTTGCAGTTTCACTCTGGGAAATTCATTTTCTAAAAAGAATACTGGTGAGAGCTTTGGGTTTGGGGTTAGATAAATTACATTTGATTTTCTGGGGCTGGCCTGTACTGCAGACTATTAATTAATCTTTCTGAACACCTATTTCTTCATTGCCATGCATAGATAACAATTCTGCACTATTGAGTTATTTTGAGAATTAGGTAAATTAACATATATAGTATCCAGTATCATGTGTGATGCCTTGCCAACACCTGATAGAAATTAATTTCCCTTCTCTTCTTTATCCTATTCTTGCTTTTCATCAAAACCCTTTAACTTACAAGTTTTGTTAGTCTTTTTGCTTAATTCAAGAGTAAAAGTTTGTCTGGCATCTTTTCAGGACAGTCTGTAAGGAAAACCCAATGATTCCTTGAATGAAATTAAACTGTGAGTCCTCCACAGTTGGTGACACAAGAGAGCATCTCATCCGGAGGACTAACTCATTCCAGGCATGCACTTTGCAGGGTCTCACTAATCATGTCCTTGATTTCCAGGGAGCCACAGGTTATGTGGTTGCTAGCCTAAGCACTAGCATCAACTTCTTACATGAATTGTAGGTAGCACCAGAGAGACTAAATAGGAAAATGAGTATAAAACTTTACTGAAGAAATAAAAGAAATTGCAACATGGAGAATATTTTTCAACTAGCATTTAGATCACTTAATTCGGCTCACTCATCGGAGTCCCTTCAGACCCATATTTTACAAGCCCCAAGATCATTTTTCTGTTCCAGTCTGATGTTTTTTCTCCCTCAGTTCACCAAACTTCAACATGTCTGGATTACTCAATATACAGGGGGAAAAAACAAGGCATCTCCTTTCCCTTACATTTTAGATTAAATTTTCCAGACTCAGATCCCATTCTTATTTGACGCTGGGAACTGTGACTTTCCACTCCATTTAGGGATGCATCATCAGAAAGTAAAAGGTCAGTAACAGTGCTACATTGGGGAACATGGAAGCTCCTCAGAACATGTGGTTTGCACTATATTGATTAGAAAGATTGAAAAAATATATATTATTATAGCTAATAATTAAATGCTATTACCACAGGTTGAAGGTGATGTTAATTGATTAATCCATCAAACAAACAAAATATTGGTGGCACAGTGATTAAGCCCTCAACTACTCACTGAAACATTCAGTTTGAACCCACCAGACCCTCCATAGGTGAAATGCATGACTGTCTGCTTCCCTAAAGATAGTACTTTAAAACACTAGGAGGCAATTAGTTCTACTCTGTCATTCCAAGTTGAGCTTGATTTAAAGTAATAGGTTACAAATTTCTTGATGTTGAGCGTTGATATTTTCATTAATTCTGGAGACTTATTATTTTCATGGAAACTTGAAATTCAAGTATATTTATAATGCACTTTCTAGATACAATACTGTTAGATTTTTAAAAGGTCAACAATAAAAATTTAAATCATAGTTCTTGCCCCCAAATTCCATGTTGAATCTATATACAGATCGTAGTTATAATGCTATTTTGTAATGCAAAACACATAATTTAGCATAGACTCAAGATGTTTTCTTGAGAAAACAATAAGTGCTTGTGGCTACCTATCTCTTAAAGGCCAACTATGTCTATTTCCTTGCATTGCCCCCTTTAGGGTCTGAGGAAGAACTGCCCAAATGAAGAGAAGAGAAGCTATCCATCTTTTTTCTCAATATCTGTGTTCTTAGCTAACTTAACCATCAGAAAAGTTTTTCAGCTCAATTTTAAAGAAGTGTTATTATTTTTAGTCTCTTGCAGATTACAATTCATATAAATTATCTGGAATGGGACGATGACCTAATGAGAGCCCTGCTACCTAACACTACAAGTTTAGAGGCTAATCTTTTGTTTAATGTCTTGCAAAAACACTGCTTTTGTTTCCTTTTCTAAATGCTACTTGAACAGGCAGCAGTTGTATGCAGTCGTTTTATCCCTCTACTTTGGTTATTTGAGCACCGCAATGTGCATCTACTTATTGACATATCTTTCTAGCTATAAACTCTGGCTTTAAATTTCACAGGAATCTAGATTTCATAAGAACACAGTCATATATACCACTGTCCCTTTGATTCTGTGTTCTCAGTGAGGGATCACAGGGCAAAGATAGGCATGGGGGATATATTATATATGAAAATGAATGGCACACAATTGGCTATTTTATGCAATGCATTGACTTTGCACTTTATAATTTATAAAAGTTTTATTATTTGTCTCTTCCATATTCTGAAAGGAAACTCCTCAAATATCTTTCTTTTAAGCTGTCTTGCTTATACTAGTAATGTCAATATATGGATACATAAAACTATAGTTCATCCATTCATTAATTGATTCATATACTTCATTCACTCTTTTATGCTTCTCCTGGCTGTAGAAACCATTAATTTCAATATATTATTTTAACTAATCTATGTCTTATAGTGAAGGCATCTATTCACAAATAAGCTAAGGCTAGGATAGGCTAAGTAACTTGTGTAATAATAAATTGCTTACTTTAAATTGCACATACTTCCTATAAAATTCTATTTCTATAGAACTCTAAAAAGTTTGTAATATTCACTTTCCTAGTTACCACTTAGCCCACCAGGTAGTTTCTCTAACTAGTTTTGTGTAATTCAAAAATTCCACTTCAATTTTAACTTTAAATACTTATTGGCATGAATATCAATGGAGTCTCTCAATTATTGTTTGTTATTTTTACAGTGCCTAGCTCTATATACTTGTAGAGTGAAAGAAAATAATTGATTATAATTTTAGTAATGTATTTTTGAGTGCTAGTCATGTGTTCGATGCTGTAAGAGATGCTCTTTCAAAAAGATCCATTCCCTGAAAATTCAGGATCTATAATTAGAAATGAGAACAATTAGGAATGGTCCTTGGAGAAGGAAGCTCAGTAAAGATGGATAACAGCATGAATGATAGAATTGTCAAACCATTTTGAGGTTCAGTCTTATTCTTAATCTTTAGAAAACTTTTAAAATTGGCTACTCATTCTGATATGAGGCTCTCTTCTGTTTTCCCTTTGTTTCATGCCTTTACTTTTGTCAAACTAAGTGATGTGTGTGTGTGTGTGTGTGTGTGTGTGAGAGAGAGAGAGAGAGAGAGAGAGAGAGAGAGAGAGAGAGAGAGATCAGGAGGCAATCAGAAATGAAAGATAGGCCACTTATGGAAAATGAGGGTTAGTCAGAGTCAAAAAAATTTTTTTGGCATCACTGCCCTCTGGTGATCCTGGGAGCTACCCAGCCTTGCTGCTGCTGGATTTTGAACGGCCAAGCCAGTGGGCTGCAGTCCCGCAGTCAACCACTACGCCATCAGAGCTCAGCCCAGAATCAAACTTCAGGCACTATTTGCCTTCTTAGACTATTAGATTTCAGTAGATAAAATAATTTTGGTAGATTATGTTAGGGGATGTTGATAAAACAAAATACTCTATGTGAAAATATAGAAGTTCAGTTGATTTTATGGGCTAAGAGTAAGTATCCTATTATATCTTTTGGTCTTGTGTATATAAAAGGCGTGAAAAAGGAAGACACATGCATTTGAATTATGGCATTGGTGAAGAATATTGACTATACTGTAGACTGTGAGATGAAATAACAAAATCTTTTTTTTGTGGAAGTACAGCCATATGCTCCTTAGAAGTGTATAGGTTAAGACTCTTTCTTGTGTACTTGGAATGTATTATCAGAATGAAGCAGGCTCTGAAGACAGACATGGTATCTATGAAGCAGAGCATAAGTGAAAAAGACCTTCAAGGAGCTGGACTGGCACAGTGGTTGCAACAATGAGGCTGGTAGTAACTGGCAATGTTTCATTATGCTGTATATGCATGGGGTCACTAAGAGTTGGAACAGATTCAGCAGCACCTCATATTCTTTGCAATGACCTATGCATCTACTTGACTTACAAAGGATGGAGGGATAAATAGTTTGTTGAATTAACTGCTTTATTAAGCAAGTATTTACTGAGCATATCCTCAATATTAGGCACTGTAGATAAAAAAGAAAATAGACGATGATGTACTTATCCTGGTTGATTTCATCTATGCATAAGTATCTTCTAACCATGCTTCTCTTCGAGAAGGATGAAGGGCCACTGGATTAATTCACCATCAATGAATCACTATGGACTCATAGCAACCCCAGAGTTTCAGAGACTTTAACTGTTAATGGGAGTAGACAGCCCCTGGTAGTCTGCTGGTAGTTTGGAGTTACCATGCAGATTGAAGCACAATGTGCACACAACCAGAAGGGTGAAAGTAATGAAGAGGAAAATGTGTTGTGGCTGACTATGTAGTTTTCTCAATCTTATCTAGGAAAGAAAATACCAAATGTCAAACTTCCCTTAACAGAGGCATAACTAACCCAATCTAAACTTTTTAGAAATGAGAGTGGAATAAAAGTTTATTTCATTGGAAATTTCTTTATTTTCTATATTGATTTAGTATCTTTGTGATCTTCCTATGAATTATAACTTGAATAACTGAAGTAAGGGGTGAATATTTAGAGACTGCACATCACTTTTTTAAAGAATCAAAGAGAAAAATAAGGCCCTGTCATGACAGTGTGGTAAGGCCACCAATTTAGCTGTCTGGCCTAGAGAATTCAAAGGTACACAAGTTAAGGGTCTATTATAGCTGTGTCTCCTTCCCTTCCAGCACAGAATGATCTCCTGAAGGTCATTCATCAGAATGTACAAACTTGCTACGTAAGCAGGAAAAGTTATGAAAATGACAATTGGAATCCCCTCCCTCTTTTCTCTCAATATGATTTTGCTTAAAACATGAGCTAAGGTGAGCCCTGGTGGCACAGTGGTTGTGTGCGGGAATACGTACCACAAGGTTGATGGTCCAAATCCAGCTGCAGCTTTCCAGGAGCAAGGCTGGACTTCCTACTCCCACCAGAGGAGTGATGAGATAAAAGGAAAAAAAGCAAAAACAGAAGCAAGCAAACATGAGATAACAGAAGTAAGAAGAACTGGATCAAAATCATAGGTTTTCACTTACTTGTTGTCTGACCTTGAGAACTCAAATCACTAAGTAGAGTCTTCTCAGTTTGTCAGCCAAAATAGGATATTATCAACTTCTTCAGCTTCTACACATGACTTTTGAGAGACTTGATAATATATGAAAAGATGATTCCTAAACAATAGCACTTGCTATAAATATAAATTATATTTTCATTGATTTTGTTTTGCTACATGGTTATAGATAGGACACTATCTTTTGTACCACCATTTTTTTCTTTTTGTGGCATCACTGCCCCCTGGTGGTGGGAGTAGGAGACCCAGCCTTGCTGCTGGATTTGAACCTCCAACCCAGTGAGCCTCAGTCCCGCGCACAACCACTACGCCACTTGGGCTCAGCCCCAGGACATTATACTTTAATGACATGGAGTATATTAAGCTCAGCCATCCAATCAATACTGACTCATATTGACTTTCTAGGACAGGATAGACCTGTCCCAGTGAGTTTCTAAGACAATAACTCTTTAAATCTCCAAACTCACTGTCATTGAGGCAATGCTGACTCATTGTGACTCCATGTGGGTTATTAAGATTGTAACTTTTTTGGGGGGGGGGGCATCACTGCTCTCTGGTGGTGGGAGTAGGAGGCCCAGCCCCACTGCTGGAATTGAACCTCTGTCCCAGTGGGCCGCAGTCCCGCGCACAACCACTGCGCCACCGGGGCTCAGCCCAAGATTGTAACTTTTTATGAGAATAGAAACACCCATCTTTTCCCAGCAAAGCCACTGGGTAGTTTCAAACTATTGTCCTTCCAGATTGCAGGCAGCCCAACATATAACGAATACGCCACCAGGGAGTATAATACAGAAATAAAAGGGTAGCTCTGGAAGTATGTTATATGAGTTTAAATCTGAGCTCTACAAATTCCTACCTGGGTGACTTGTGCTAAACAGCTTAATCTCTCCATGACCCACTTTCTTCCTTTAAAAATGGGATAAGGACACAATCATCCTATAATATTGTTGTAAGGATCAATGTGTCAGTAATTGTAATTTACTTAGAACAGTAAAGGGAATTTAGAATTGGGTACACATTAGTTTTATTTCTTATCAGCACAGACACTCTTCAAAGAATTGATAGTTTCTCTACTTAGAGAATGAGGACCTAAGTTTTCCTTTGTGTTATAAATAAAGTGACCTGACATCCCGCTTTTGAACAATTTAACAACTTCCTGCAGCATTTTAAAATTAAAATAAATATATTACAATACTATGAAAAGTTTTGTTGCTCCATATAGGCCAAATTTTAATCAAGAACCCTTCCCCCCCACCCCACTCAGTCAATGGTGTCCGGCTTAAAATCTGGTTACTTTAGTTATAAAGAGGCATTAAATCTTGTATTCCTTTCAGCTTTCAGAAATAACCCACAGCAGATAGATCTATAACGTACAATCCCATTGTGAAATAGCTGAATGAAGTGCCATGAAGGAAATTTCTGTAACAGGGAATTCACAAATGTCTAGAGTAATTGTTCCTATTTCCTTTTTCAGCCCATTTCAACTGACAATCAGCACTTTCACCCACTAAGCAAGGCTTATTCTTGCTCCCTTACTAATCAGAATGAACAATTTCATATTTTTTCACATCAAGGATTCTACTTCTGGGCACAACTGGTATCTATCTCTCACCCCACTTCCTATACAACCAAAACCTAGTTTCAAATGTATAATCCCTGGCAGTACCAAGTACACAAGGTAGAAATAGGTGAAAGCCATGTAAATTTATCATTACAAGTCACTAAGCAAGCACAAGTTCCCTTACATGTGGATAACTAACCATGATCCAGCAGCAAAAAGCTTGGCTCCAGCATGTTTCCAACAGTGGAGGTTCCTGATAATATTCCACTAATGAAAATCATTCAGTGCAGGTAGATTTCCAACTTTCATTGAATATATCATTTCCAGGAGTGAGTGATGATGATGTGTAAGAATCACAAGACCTGTTGTCTTGATTTAGGAAGCCTGGATTTTATAATAGGCACCTGATTTCAATGATATTTTAATGGCAAAATGTTCATTTTTACACTTTGTTATCTCATCTCCTTTGAGCTTTATAACAGTACAGGGAGGTAGGTACATTAGTAGAGAGTTAAGCATTATGTGTATTTTGAACCTACAAACAACTTCTTGGGAGGAAGATGAAGCTTTCCATTCTCTTAAAGATGTGCAGCCTCAGAAATCCAAGAGATCAGTTTGATCTGTGCCCCAGGAACACTATGAGTAAGAATCAAGTGGATAGCATTGAGTTTTGGAGTTTGGCCTATGACTAAGAAGAGACTAACCAACTAAGACGGTTTTTGTTTTTCTTTCTAAAGGTATAGTTATTTCATTGGACTTTAAAAGAAGGAATCGAGTTGTTTTACCTAAATCGTCATTGATTTAATTTCATTCCTGACCTTCCAAATGCAAAGATCTTGGAGCAATTTTAGTAGCCAAGAGGCAGATTTACAAAATTTAGCGACCCAGGTAGGAAAAAGATGACTTTGTAGGTATCAAGAGCTTAATTTCTGTATCGTTTCTTGGCTGAATATCTATGCACTCTGGTGTTAGATTACTTCTAAGATTTCTCTATACTTACCGCTTCTTACTGGGAGACTAGAGCAAATGATGCTGATGAAGTCTTACATGGGTAAACAGCTTAAAAAGGCATCTGAAAATAGCTTCAGTAGTGTGAGAAAAAAACCCAACAACACAAAGTCTTTTTTGTCTGATAGAACCCCAAACATCACATTCTTTTAATAGAGATCTGAAGGCAGAAATAATGTCACTCTCAGAAAGCTGGTATATATTGTTTTTGTTTTGTTCTTTAAATGCCTACCTTGATACTGTCATGTCAAGACAGAAAGAACTTTAAATAGCAACTGTTTTCTGATTTTTCATCTCTTCTCCCTCTTCAGCCCTAAGCTCCTACCTTAGTTCCCTTATGCATCAAAATATGGTCATTTTTCATAAACCTACAGGCAAAAATCAACAAGCACTCAAGGTTTGGAAAGCACATATTTTCTTTTCTGGGCTTTTTAGGGACACAAAGCTGCAATTTTGGGGACCACTGAGAGGGCTTTGAGTGGGTTCACTTTCCTTTCCTAGCATTATTTACAATGCATGCATCTATTACATTCTCAAACCTTTCACACCTGGAAACCTCGTTAGCAATTCAAATTCTTTTTTAAAATTTTATTTATTTATTTTTGCAATTCAAATTCTTTAGCACTATCCAGAGATCCTGTTTCTTTAAGAAGCAGGTGAAATAGCGGAATGTTCTTTCAAAAACAATAAATACCGTCATCTTTCATACAATTCACATCTCCCTGTTTGAAAGCGCTAGCTGTGTGAGGTAGATGGGAATGATTACCTACTCCCCATCCCACCCCCATTTCAAGGATAAAAATCATTCAGAACTTAGCAGTGATTTTTTCCAATGCTTCATCACCCTCTTGCCAATTTCTCTGGATACTTCTCCTTAGCTGACCTTGGTCTGCATGCAAAACCGGAGTTATAAAAGCCAGGAATCCCCCAAAGCCAGTCTGTACAATCTATGCCTGTCTCACTCAAGATTAAGGCTTCTATTAGGCAAGGATAATATTTATTTGTGGAGTACGGGCATTTCACAGATAATCTCTAATTTGTTTCATCAATTGATTTTAAGTCAACTCCTTTCTCCATTTAGATGGAGTAAAATTGTATGCTGCTTCACTTTTGGAGAGCATATGGCCCCAACCCCACCCCACCCCTGTCTAATTCTATATTATTAGAATTTCAGTGAGGCCACTGGTCTTCATTGAGCCACAAGGAGGACTCCAGGAGATTTGTGTGCTCCCCATTGTCAGTGGGGATTCCTTTCTCCCAGGGATGCTTTGTCAGTTGCTCCCTCCTAGGAGCCAAGCTATTTGCCCAGGAGCCTTTGTGTCAGCCTCAAGATTGCTTTGCCCAGTAGCCAGATTTGTCATTTCCAGGTGCCCAGCCACAAAAGGGCTGAGACTGAATACTGGGTCTGAACCTTACAGACCATCAACCTCACTGTACAAGTGCATCTCAGACCTACAGATTTATCACTACATTTAGAAAATTCCTGGAGGCCTTTTGGGTTTCCACATCTCATATTAATAATTTCCAGGGTCTGCATTTTCCTTGTACTCTATTAAAGTACATCTAACATATATACCTGTTTCTGCTTGGACAACGTTTATATAACCCTTTAGCAATCATTTATTGAGCAGGGCAGGGTGTTGAGGGATTTGAAGAGAAGTTTAAGAAAGGTTATAAGCATAACTGATAGCCACTCCTGGACTTTAGCACGAATGGAAAGTGGTTCTTGCTAGTTAGTGACTGAAATCTTTCCTGATCCGTTTTAACTTGGATGGCATTCTTTCCTCTGCAGTTTTCGTGGAGACAGAATTCTTCAAAAGCTGGTGGGTCACTGACCCTACTTACATCATCTCTCGTCTTATCCCCCTTTACCATCTTGGTTCAAGACTAACTTGTCTCATCCATTTAGGGGCTCAACATGCTGTGGAGTTTGCCAGCTAGAATCAAGAATTCTGGGTTCCCCCGAGGTCAGAATATCTTTCCTCATGCAGAATGAGCCGAAGGTGGGGCTGAACTGGAGGGCCCAAGAGACCAATTACTTAATCCCATGTCCACAGCCATTCTCCAAAACAGAAAATTCGACATGCCCCAGTTTATTCCAGAGAAGGTTGACTCCCAGTCCCTTCTTTGAGCTACAAGAGTCCGTTAACCTGCCAGAGATGGTGTTTCCTTTCGGGGGAGGGACTGGTCAGAGCCGACCCGAGCTGCAGTTCCCTAGCTCAGCCTCTGAGAATTTCTCATCCAAACCTCAATCACGTAGGATTGCGTAGAGAGGAGAAAAAGGGAGAGACAGGCGACAGAGAGGGGGGAGAGGGGTGAGGAGAGGAGGAAGGGAGTCTGGGAGCTGATGGCGCGAAGGCGGGGAGGAGGACCCCGGCACGCAGAGCTTCCCTGAGCTCTCGGCCCGGCCCCACCACAGCACTGGCGCTCTCGCTCCGGGGTCTCGGGGCTGGGCTGGAGGAAGTCCCCGGCCCTTGGCTCTGTCCCACCCGCGGGACGGCTTGGTGGCCGCTGCCCCAGCCTGGACTTTCCTGCCGAGCTAGCGCTCCAGGCAAGCGAGTCGGCTGTGCAGGGGGGACGGTGGTGGGGAGACAGGGCGGCTCCGCGTGCCGGGAGCCCCAGCCCAGGCATGGGGCTCCACCCTGGGCGCCCCCTCCGCGACCTGGGGTGGCAGCGGCACACCGGTGGAGGGCGCCCCTCGACCCCGCGCCTCTGAGCAGCCAGCGGCGCAGCAAGTTAGGCGAGTTGGCGGCAGCCAGCACCTTCCTTCTGGCGCCGACCTCCGAGTCCACGCTCCGAGCGGCCTCGGGGCCCCGCCAGCGCCCCCAGCGCCAGACCATGGTGGGCCCCTCCAGCCCCGATCCGCAGCCGCCGCGCGCCGCCGTCCCCCACAGCCAGCCCACGCCCCGCCCGAGCGGGCACGCGGGGGTTCGCCGCGCGCCGGTCACTTCCTTCCTCGGCCGGCATGGGCTCCGCGGGACTGAGTGATCGGCCTCGTGTCCGGCCGCTCATTCCCGTGTGAGCCGCCGCCGGAGCGCTGCCGCCGGCCGGGGAGCGCGGGCCCGGGGCTCCCAGGCGGCGAGGCGATGAGCTGATCCCCTGGCCGCCCTCCCTCGCTAGCTGGTCGCCTGTGCCGCGCCGTCTCGGTGCGGCGGCCCCAGACGGACCATGGCGGGGAGCTCGCGTTAAGGGCGTGTGGGCGCCGAGGTGGAGAGGACACCTTCAACATCGCTGCCTTCTGAGGGGGCTTGTGCAACCGACTGAGTCATTCCAGATAGAGGATTCCCTAAATTATCACCAACTGTGCCGTCTCGTGCCCGAGAGCAAGCGGAAAGAGAGAGCACCCGCCCTCGGGACGCCGCGGATCCCTGGAGGCAACCTTCGGCGGGTTTTCTCCAGAGGGGTGCTTGGTCCTCCAGGATCTCCCTTTCCACCCCTACCTCTCCCTTCTTCCCCCTCCCCCCCTCCTTCCTCCTTCCTCGCCTATTGCTTTCTTCGCAGCCTTGCTGGCGGGGAGTCGCGCTTTTCGCATCTGGAAACAGCTGCCCGCGCCCTTATCCTGTCTCCTGCTAACTGCTCCCACCTGGAGGCTGGGAATTCCAGACCTGGGGCTGCCGACCCCTGGAGAACCGCAGCCAGTGCGATGCATTCCGGAGACCTCACCCTGCTGGGACCGACCTCCTCCTCTTCAGATCTGCGGGCAGCGGGGAGTTAATGTGCTGCCTTCTTTCCCGTTTCTCTTGCGGTTGGTGGCTTGTTTTCTAAAGGAACGCTCTATTCACTTTTTAGAATTTTCTACCGGGGACTCTCCTTGCCTCGGTGCAGACACTGCTTTGTAAACGGGTTTTCTATGTGTGCATGTGTACATCTACTTTGGACACCTCACCACGATTGCGCCTCTCCCAACGGGGCACCGATTGGTACTGTGGACATCCTTCCCCTTCCCCTGGGTACCTTGAATGCAGTGTGACCAACCTCCCCACTGCCCGTTGGATGCGGATCACCTTGGGATGCAAGTTTGGGGTGCAAACGTCTAGTTAGTGGGAAGGCCTGGGACTGCCCCGCCCCTGGCGCCAGCGGTCCGGGAAAGTTTACATCTGGATTGTCACACATTTTGTCGCCACTGCCCAGACTCTGACTAACCTTTGTGGGCGCCAGCTTTTTGGTACTGCGACCTCCAACAGATTAGCACTGCCTCCCAGCACCTGCCTTGTCCCCCGTGGCCGTCGAGGTCCTGCCCTAGGGCCCAAGGAGCACGATCCGGAGAGTGCAGTGGAGCCTGGGGCCTGGACCTCTACGCTGAGCAGTCATGGCTGCGGCGATAGCCAGCTCCCTGATCCGACAGAAGCGGCAAGCAAGGGAGTCGAACAGCGACCGGGTGTCGGCCTCCAAGCGACGCTCCAGCCCCAGCAAAGACGGGCGCTCCTTGTGCGAGAGGCACGTACTCGGGGTATTCAGCAAAGTGCGCTTCTGCAGCGGCCGCAAGAGGCCGGTGAGGCGGAGACCAGGTCAGTAGAAGCCTGCACAGTTGAATTTCAGAGGCTGACACCAGCCTTTCCCTTCCACAAGAACCCAGTGGTCCCCCTGGAAGGCGGCCAGACCACCATGTCCCATCCTGGTTCCTTTTCATAAATTCCAGGTGTCTCTAACCATCCTCTGCCTGTTACAGGCTTCTACACCCCCGTATGTAGGAAAACACGTTGTATCCTTACAATTCCATGGCTTGACTAGGAGACAGTTCCTACAGGTGTAGACTCCCCTTGTTGAAATCACCGGCGAGTTCCTAGAGGGCAGCTTAGCTGCTTCTCTATCTCTACCTCTTTTTCATTTTCTGTTTCTCTTATGTACCTGTGCATCCATCCATCCTGCATATGAGGAACTACAGTAAAATAAAGCTTCCTGTTTGTATTCTTTACAATAGTTACCCTGGAACTTTATACTAATAGACACTTAGCTGAATCTAGATAAACTTAATTTTATTCTCCCCTTGTCTCTTTGTCCTGCAACACAAGGTGACATGTCAAGGCTTTCAGACATCCCTATCAGTTTCTTACTTTTCCATTTTCCTGTATGCCCCCTTCCTTCTCTCTCCTTCCCCAACCACTGTTTATAATGGTTTCCAAGAGCCCTTCTAGTCTTTCCTCCCGCTGCACATTTACACTTTGGGGGCATTAAAAAAACAGCAGAGTGTGTTAAGAAAACATTAGATACATGGGGACATCAATTCAAATGGTTGGTCTTTGATATGCTTCTCTGTGAAAAAGCAACTGGCTATCTTGAATTCTCAGCTCAATCCAAGCCATTGCCCCAGTTTGAGAGAATGAAAGTAGAATTGCAGAAATCTATGCATTCACCAGATTTTATTGATCTTTCCAGGTGTGGCCACAGTATCATTTGCAATCTATAATTCCTCTCACTTTGGACAGGTGAGAAATTCTGTGAGGCTGCTCTGTGATCAGTTGGCTGGTTTAGGTTAACATCTTGATAATTTGTTTTTTTTTTTGGCGGGGGAGTGGGGGGCATCACTGCCTCTGGTGGTCGTGGGCACTACCCAGTGCTGCTCCTGAGAGCCACTGCTGGATTTGAACCGCCAAGCCCGTGGGCTGCAGTTCCACACTCAACCACTTATGTCACCGGGGTTCAGCCCCATCTTGATAGTTTTGATTATTGCATTTCCTGAGTTACAGGGGTGAGACACATGGACTGAATTCATTGGGTCCAAAACATAACAACAAGACATTTGCCAACTCTGAATAAATAGAGCTACGAATTGATTAGCTTAGAAACTTGAGACCAAGCCATGTGAGAAAATCATCTCATTTCATTTGCTCATCCTATTTTCCTATTAATCTCTCCCCAGTGGACTTATTTTCACATTCTGTGATGTTGGAATAGTAAATTTCAGGAGTAAAAAAATGATTATCCAGTAGTGACCCAAGTTGAAATCCACTAAGTACTCAGTTGTTTACATCCAATTTATATAGACTGCTCATTATATAAAATGGCTGTTTAGCCAAGACTTAGTTATTTCTAACAGTAAATAACTTATGTTAAGATAAAAGAAGCTCCTAGGTTGCACAGGGATCATTTAGAGGGCACCTTCTCTCAGGCCTTTTGTGGCCTACAAGGGATTTTAATACCCTGAGTTCAATGTAATTCTTATTTATCAGTTTCCAAAATTCTTGCATTCTTGTTGGAATGAAGATGTGATACTTATGATGAGATCCTACTCGGTCTCCTCCATTAAAAACAAACTAATAATTATGACAGATGGATTATGTTGCCAAATAGATAGACTACACTCACTTCATCTTGGTAAAAGTTGAGGGGCAATTTGTCTGACTTAGTTTTGAAATGGAAGGATGAACTGCATTGTTTTCTTTCTGTAGTCCTTTCTTTAGAATCTAATTAGAATAGAAAAATGGAGGGAAATGTTGAGTCCATTGTTTTCTTCTGAGTGTTTAATCTGGTCCTCTTTTTCATCTACTTAAGTGTACATTTTGGCTGAGAGAATCCTGCTCAGTAACTCCCTGTAACTATAATGTCACTGTAATCACCAGGCAAAGAGTTGGCAGGAGCTGTTAAGAGTTCCTCATTACCAGGACAACATGCGTGTACCTGTACAACATAGACTTCAGCTTGCGTCAAAGGCTGCCTTAGAAGCATGGCGATGGGATGGAGGTGTGGGGGGGTGTTGTAAAAGCTTTTTGGAAGATGATAATGTGCTATTATTATTACGAACAAAGCCAAATAATTAATCAGTTGATTTGCTGTCAGCAGCAATGATTCACATTGCATGGGATGAGCCTATTTATAGAGAGATTGCACCTTCTACATCTTAATTCTAGATAGGATTCTTTAGCTGTATTTTAGTGGTCGGGGGAGTTGCTAAACTCCAATAAGAGAGAGAGAAAATGTTAAGTGAAATGGAACTATTTGAAAGAATCAGTTTTATATGAAACATTATGATGTGATGCTCAGTTAAAATGAGTTATTTTGGCAATTACTAGCTTTTCTATGCTAGATCCTTATTAAATACAAACTGAACTTATTAAACTTATTAAATACAAAATTTATTAAATACAAATGGAAGAGAGGTGAAATGGAATGAGTTGGCTTGATAAGGAATTTGCACTCAGGATTTTTGTCACTGAGGCACACTGCCCCAGAAGTTCTAGATTTGTGTTCAGGTGTGTGTTCTTGTATGCTGGGAGAATTTGTGGTTGTATTTCTCATCTTAGCACTGACACTCTGAATGTCTCTCAACCTCGACACATCGAATGTCTCTCAACCTCTTTTCTTAGCTCACCTAATATGTGTAATGTGGAAACTATAACACAGTGGAGATGCTTAAACTATATTGGCAGTGAGTGCAGCATTTAAAGCTACAGTATTCTAGAATAGGGTCCTGAGAGCTGGCAGGAGAGGATTTCACATTACCCAGCCCTAAGGACATCATACATGTTTGCTACCCTGTGAGCACTGTCCCTAAAGCACAATGTGATTGTGTGTCTTGGGATTGTGCGGGCGAATCCTGACCTCTAGAGATACAAAACCCTAGAGCCAGTTCAAGTTTGTGATATATACAAGTTTACAAGCTAGTTTGTGACAAAACCGAGACTAAAACTAGATTCAATAGGCTTTTCTTGCTTAGAATTCAAAGCCCCCCTCCCGCCCAGTTAGGGGTTGCTGTTGTTATTATCATATGGAGGAGATTAAGAGATCCATAGCCTAAATCAGGCAGTTAGAGTTCTAAAATTATTATCCTCTATCTTTCATGCAGAAGAAAATCTAGTAGTGAAGACATTGAAGGGATTGCAGGGCGAGAGAGATGCTGTTAGGCACCATGTAGGCTGTTGCTTTTTTGGAAATAAAGCATTGTTGATTTTGAACTGGAAAGTTGGCAGACATCATGCCACCGCCATCAAGCCTTTATAACATTTCTGTGCATTTTCCAATAAAGGCGCATTCTTAGGGTCTTAATATGAGTATGGGTTTACATAACTGTAGGAGTAAGACCAGTTAGAATAAGTAATTAATGTTGATGCAACTGACCTTTCTGTAACTAAACTATTAATAGAAGCCCAAGTGGTGTATATTCAGCAGCTAACCAAAGGTCAGTGGTTCAAACTCACCAGATACTCTGAAGGAGAAAAGACCTGAGGGTCTGCTCCTGTAAAAATTACAACTGGGGAAATCCAAACAGCCTAGTTCTACTCTGTTATACAGTGTCTGAATTGATTTGTGGGCACTTAACAACCATAATGATAGCAGCGGATCATTATTATAGTAATGCCTATAGTGTAAAGTAACCAAACATCCCACTTTTTAACAATTTAACAATGTCCTGCAGCATTTTAAAATTAAAATAATTATATTATAATACTACTTTTGTGTTCTATGAACATTTTTGTTGCTCCATATAGACCAAATTTTTAATCAAGAACACCCCTCACCCCCCCGCCCCCCTGCCAATGATGTCCCACTTAAAATCTGGTCACTTTACTATAGTGACATATTTGATTCCAAAATTTGCTTCTGCAAACCATTGGCTTCATAACTATTTGTTTGGACTTAGCAGTGAAAACATTTATGAGCACTATTTGTGATCACAAGAAGGAAAGTTTTTTTTTTTTTTTAGGCATCACTGCCCTCAGGTGGTGGGAGTAGGAGGCCCAGCCTTTGCTCCTGGGAGCTGGAATCGAACCTCCATCCCAGTGGGCCGCAGTCCCGCGCACGAGGGAAAGGTTTTTATAAAATTTCTGGAATGTTGGAATATCTGGGCTGTGGCAGGCAGCTACTATCATTTTTTTTTTTTTTTCATATTTCACATCAGATGCTCCAGAAAGTGACATGCATAGGGTTAGGGTTAGGGTTAAAAAAAAAGTGACATGTGGGGCTGAGCCCCGGTGGTGTAGTGGTTGTGCGCGGAACTGCGGCCCACTGGGATGGAGGTTCAATTCCCGCTCACAGGAGCTAAGGCTGGGCCTTCTACTCCCACCACCAGGGCAGTGATGCCTAAAAAAAAAAAAAAAAAAGTGACATGCAGCGAGACCTCCTAAGTCTATGTCTTGGAAGTGACTTGGTATATCTTTCTTTTTTCTTGACTAGTGTTCTCCCTCAAATCAGAACATTCAGATAAATAAATGAATAAGCAATGAGATAGAACGTCTCATGTAAATAATATTAGATATTTTTCATGATGTATATATTTGGTTTTACATGCACGTCCTATTTTTGAAATTATGTAATATAATTACATTAAGTGGATAAAATAATTCAGTGATTGTAATTTTATCAGATTTTATTGATTCTCATTTGCCTCATTTTTGTGTGTTTGTCTGTGTTGTTATAAAAATTGAGGTAATTAAAAATATTTCAGTGTTCTTCTAATTTGTTTTTGTGGATGTATAGTAGTTAAGCACATTTATTCAACATTCTGCTATCAAACATATTGTTTTATATAGAGGAGGAAAATATAACAGGTAGTAGAATCTTTAAGAGAAAATTACCTGAAAGAAGTAATGACTAATTATATAATAATTATAGATTATTATAGATTATTTAGATTAGTATAGATTATTTCTTTTAAGTTGAAATATAAGATCATTTAGGACAAAACCAGATTCCTTATAAGAGCTGATTTTTTTTGCACTCATAGCAAGTAATTTTATTGTATCTTCTATTTTAAATTGTGACTCATACTTGAACTACAAGATCAATGATTTAAATGGTATTTGCCTTGATATTTGTGGAGGGGAAAAAAACAAAAAACCCTAAACAAAAACCAAGATTTTCTCTCGAAAAATCCACTGTAGGATTTAAATGTATAGATATATCCTTTTTAATGGATATCTTGTATGCGTTTTTAAAATCATATTTTTTTCTATAGCATTGCATTTGCATCAACAAATAATGTTTCCATTTTAAAATAGCAGCTACTGTGATCTCATGACTTTTGATTTTGAGATCTCATCAAGATATATCTCAGGATAAAGTCTTTAAAGTTTTAATGAAGACTATATTATTGAGTAGAATGAAAAAAATAATTTCCTGAAAAGCAGGCAATCTCTGTATTTGAGGAAGCAATAGGAATAATTTGTAAGCTTTAGCTCATAAAATTCTATTTTAAAAGAAGTCCTGTGTTTACTTATATAGAGCATATTTTCAGGTGGGAGGTATTTGAAAGTACTGGATATTAAAGGGTAGTTTAGTTTGGGACATTTATTAATACCAATTGCATTTTTTGTTTTAAATCAATACATTAATACCTTTTAATAATATTTGGTTCCTAACGGCCCATGGTTTGTATTGGGCTTCTAATTGCAAGCTCAGCGGTTCAAATCCACCCGCTATGTACTCTGAGGGAGAAAGATAAATCTGTTGATTCCCATAAAGATTTATAGTCAGGAAATCTGTATATGAAGCTGCTGTGAGTCGGAATTGACTTGGTTACAGTAGACTTAGCTTGGGGTTTTGAGTTTAGCTATGTGATTTGAGGGTTTAGAAATTTTTCCACAATATTTGCCTCCTTTATTCTTTATAACACTCTGCTGAAGTAGGTAGTCCCGTCTTAGGAATAAGAAAACGAAACCTCAAGTAATAGGCTGCTTTGAGTTCCAGGAGTCAGAAAATAGCTGACCTGCTACATGTTTCCCTGTCTTCACATTGAAAGTCATCTGTCTTTCCAGTCTACCACATTGAACTAAGAAACCCTGAGTTTAATCATCCGTAACTTGGAAGCTCCTGGAGAAGGGAAGAGAAGTATGAGTTCAGTGATTTAACTGGCTGGCTTTGCTCTATATCTGCTCTAGAGCCCCCAGGGAGAAGGTGGGGGCAAGCGGGAAGCTGGTGGACAACACTAGGTTGGGGCTGAAGAAGCAGCTATGTTGTCATTTGTTGATGTCAGGCTCCTGGCTGCGATGTCTGTTTCCGGGGGTCAGGAGGAGCCTCAGAGGTTTCTGGCACTGCCACTTGGGACACCTAACGGCTTGTGAGGAGGCATGGGTCCAGAGGAAGAGCCTTTCTTGACTGTAGACATAAACAATGTCTCAGATGTTTTTGAGAGTAAAGTTCAGGAGAGAAGACATTTAGTCTTTGTGTATGTGTGTGTGTTACAACTTGAGTGACAATGCAGGTGAATAAATAAGTATATCGATTTTGTAGTGGCATCTGACATTCAATTCTGGATACATTATTTGTAAGAATTTTAGATAAAACTACTTAATATCTTGTAACTGCAATTTGATGGCTTTTAAACTGGCATTATCTATAGCATTATGGGAGCCCTGGGGTTGGAATGGTTACATGTTGGGCTCCTGTCTGCATGGTCAGTAGTTCAAAACTGCCAGCTGTTCCACTGGAGAAAGACTGAACCTTCTACTTATGTAAACAGTTATAGTCTCGATGAGTCCACACTGGCTCCATCATAGTGAGTTGTTTTTCCTTATCTGTAGCATTTGGCCAGGACCAACCTCTTTAAAGGAGAATCATATAGAGGAAAACAAAAAGTATTGGAAGAACATTTAAGAGAAAAATGCTGGCATGAAGACTTGTTTTGTCACACAGGTCTGATGGAGTTATGCACGATTATCCAAAAAAGCAATTACAATTCTTCTCTTTCCACCACATAACTGTGTGAGTCAGGTTATTTTTGTGTACTTCAACTACAACTATTTAATTAAGAGAATAAGAGCAAAAACAGCTTGGAGAATGCAGCTGGTGTCTCTTAAGAGAGAAATTTTAAAAAGTAGGCGAGCTGCATACTACTCTTTTCACACACAAAATTCAATGCTATTTTTGTTAACAATTAATGTTTTTATTAATGTTAATTCATTTTTAATAAATATTTTTAGAATTTTGCTGAGTCTTCCAAATATGGCACATATCTGTAGATATAAGTCACATAAACAAAAGCTCTTTAAAACAACTCACTCTCATGGAGTCAGTGTGGACTCATAAAGACACCTTCCACCCTCACCACCCCCCATGGATTTCAGAGACTATAACTGTTTACATAAGACTCTATTATCTTTTTGAATGTAAAAGAAGAATAGATCCATTTGAATTCTGTGCTGGGGAAGAATCTTGAAAGTACAATGGACGGCTAAAAGGACAAACAAATCGGCAATGCCAAACTGCTGCTTAGAGGTAAGGATGGTGAGACTTCGTCTCACATACTTTGGATTTATTGTCAGGAGGCACCAGTCCCTGGAGAAGGACATGCTGCTTGGTAAAGTGCAGGGGTTTCAAAGAAGAGGAAGGCCCTGACATAGTAGTTGCAACGATGAAGTCAGGCAGAGGAACAATTGTGAGAATGGTGCAGGACTGGGCAGTGTTCCATTCTGTTGTGTATAAGGTCACGATGGGTCATAACTGACGTGATGGCACCTACAAGAAGGATCTGGAGACAAAGCTAGAGAAGTGATATTCTACACTACTGTGCTGAAGAAGGCCGTGGTCATGGATAGGAGAGTAGGTAGCATTAAAAGAAATGAATAGTGGGTAGAAGATGAGAGGATGGTCCTTGGATGAGGCCTGATTGAACAGTTCAGTAGTGAGTAGTGCCTTGCTGAGAAGGAGGGAAGCTGGGGCAGAAGAGTTGAAGGGTTAAGCAATACAATTTATAACTCTGAAGTACTACAGAATGCATTGGTTAAAACTGGGCATTTATAGTTTTAAAATATGCTGAAGAAGTTGGATATTCCGCTTTATAAGACTATTTTATTCTTGAACTCAAATGGAAAGTTTGGGGAATAGTTCTCCTCTACGTGTATGTCAAGAGCATTCCTTGTAAGCAAGTATATTTTCTTTTTTTTTTAAATTAAATCATTTTATTGGGGCTCTTACAACTCATCACAATCCACAGATATATCCATTGTGTCAAGCACTTTTGTCCACTTGTTTCCCTCATCATTCTCAAAACACTTGCTTTCTACTTGAGACCCTGTTATCTGCTCATTTTCCCCCTTCCTCCCCACTTCTCCCTCCCCCATGAACCCTTGATAATTTATAAATTGTTAACATTTTGTCATTTCTTACACCATCCAACATCTCTCTTCATCTACTTCTCCACTGTCCATCCCCCTGGGAGGAGGTTGTATGTAGATTCTTGTAATCTGTTCTCCCTTTCTACCCCACCTTTCCTCCACTCTTCCATTATCGCCCTTCTCACCAGTGGTCCTGAAGGGTTCTTCTGTCTTGGATTCCCACTGTTTCCAGTTCCTATCTGTACCAGTGTACATCCTTCAGCCCAGTCAGATTTGTAAGGTAGAACTGGGATCATAATAGTGGTGGTGATGGTGTGTGTGTGTGTGGGAAGCATTTAAGAACTAGAGGAACATTGTATGTTTCAGTTTTTGCTATACTGCACCCTGATTCATCCCCTTCCCAAGCTTCTGTGAGGGAATGTCCAGTTGCCTACAGATGGAGTTTTGATCCCCGCTCTGCATTCCCCCCTCATTCACAATGGTATGATTTTTGTTGTTGTTGTTGTTCTTTGATGCCTGATAGCTGATTGCCTCAACACCTCATGATCACCCAGGCCGGATTGCTTTGCTTATTCCATGTGGGCTTTATTGCTTGTCAGCTAGATGGCTGCTTATCTTCAAGCCTTTAAGACCCCAGACTCTATATCCCTTGGTAGCCTGGCACCATTAGCATCAAGTATATTTTCAACAGGGAAGATATTAAGAAAGTATTAAGGAAATTATTTTTAATTTTAATCAAAAGAAAAAATAGACATCTTAAGATTTTTGAAGGCATTTAACCTAGTTCAATTCTTAATTCACGTGTTTTGAAATGAATTTCATGTATGTAACACCTAAGTGAATTTCACGAGTTGGAACAGAGTTCATTGACACTTTTATGATCAAGGTTCTTAAAAGATATACCCTTTAAAGTTTTCCTTTTTTGTCTGATCTAGTGTCAGTCATTTGAATAGTGGTGTTTCTTAATGGAATGGCAGTATTTATGTTTTATTATTTGTTCTCCAGGTTCCCTGTTTCTAATCATACTTTTGTTACTGCCTCTTGAGTCAAAGTCTAGTTGGTCTTTTTTAAAGTTTCTACTCAGGGATTAATAGAAAGATTTCCAAATCTAAGGACGAGATTTGAATCCCTTAAAGCAGTGGTTCTCAACCTTCTTAATGCCGTGATCCTTTAATACAGTTTCTCATGTTGTGGTCACCCCCAATCATAAAATTTTCATTGCTAGTTCTTAACTCTAATACTGCTATTCTTATGAATTGTAATGTAAAAATCTGATATGCATTATGTATTTTCATTGTTACAAATGGAGCATAATTGAAGCATAACGATTAATGACAAAAACAACATGAAAATATATTGTGAAATATTTCTTTCTTTTTTTGGGGGGTGGGGCATCACTGCTCTCTGGTGGTGGGAGTAGGAGGCCCAGCCCCACTGCTGGAATTGAACCTCCGTCCCAGTGGGCTGCAGTCCCACGCACAACCACTACGCCACCGGGGCTCAGCCCCGTGAAGTATTTATTTCTAATTACAAATAAATCAAAATTTCTCTTGAAGCCTGGTGTAGCATGGGTAACAGTCCTCACTGGGTACTCATATGTGGCCATATCTGCATGTTGGTGGACCCACCTGGACACAGATAGAGGAGCGGTGTCTCGGTTCCTGAGATCATTGCAAATAGTGTTTTCCCATGGTCTTTGGTGAACTCTGTGAAAGGGTTGTTCAATCCCCAAAGGGGTGCCAACACATAGACTGAGAAGCACAGCTTTAAAAAGAGGCATGACATGCGTCAAAAGTACATCTGATCAAATCCAAGTTAGAGCATCGACAAGACATTGGCTATTGTCTCAGCCTTAGCTGTATAATGAAGCAAACTGCAAGTTGAAATATGCTAATACAGTATACACAGAGACTGATGTAATATGACCAGGCTGGACCCTGAGTGTCAGTCACAGTTTTTTGTTTGTCCTGCCTTCTCAAGGGCCTGGCCCCTTCTGATAACATGGCCCAAATGCATAAGACAGACTCTCTCTTAATTAATGTACCCAAATTACAAAAGACCTTTCTTCTCTCTTGTTGAATCTTTCAAGTTGCTCGTGACATCCAAAGGGCTCTGAGCTGCAGCAAGTTATTCTGGGCCATCCTCACAAGGGTCACTAGGTTTGAACCCTTTGGTCCAGTCACTGTGTCAATCTCCCTCCTTGAGAGGCCCTTCTTTTCCATTTCTCCTGACAGAGTGCGATATCCTTCTCTCCTAGCAACATGTTCACAGGACATTTTGGACACAAGCAAAGAGGTCTATCTAAATGTCACTCTTTATTTTTCTTTTGCATTTGGGTGGTCTGTTAAGAAATGGGAGAACATGGCACCAGGATCAGGAAGTATATAGACAGTGCCCTTTCTTCAGATCCAGGCAGCTGTCTGAGCTCCTTTGGCCTCCCTAAAGGAAGGTCCCTCTCTCTCCTTTAGGACTAGGTCCTTTCTGTTTATTTTTTTGTGTGCCATATTTTAAGCCTATCTTGCCACTTTAGCGATTGGATCCAGGATGCTACAGTATTTTAGACATTCTAAACCTACTGTCAAAAAGGAGATTGAAAAGAGTCTGAAAAAGAATTATAAGAGGAAAATGTAAGCTTGTAGTTATCGTGTGTACAATGGAAGGAAACACGGCCCTGTCTTGCGTCGTCCTCACTGTTGTTCTCTTTCAGCACATAGTGTCTTAGTTTTTTTCCTTTTCTTATTTTTTCCTGCTGACCTACTAAGCATGATGTCCTTCTCCAAGGGCAGACTCCATAGAAAAACATTCCCCAAGAATGTGATTCTTGCCTCAATGCATTGCCAAACAAAATTACTCCATCTGGAATTGAAAAGGTTGTTCAGTGTCATAATAACTCTTTAAAAAAATGATGAAGAGCAAAGACAATTTTAAGGGGCCTTGATGGGGCTATGGGTCAAGGATTGGGCTGCTAAGCTCAAGGTTGGCATTTTAAACCAACTAGTGCTCTGCAGGAGAAATATGAGACTATTGGTTCCCATACAGAGTTACATTCCTGACAACCCCGTGCAGCAATTCTGCTCTTTCTTATAGGGTCCCTGTGAGCCAGAACCCAGTTGATGACAATGGGATTAGTAGATAGATTTCTTATGTGGCATTTAAAAAAAAAATCTCCCTGCCAACTCACAGCGACCTTATAGAACTGCCCCTGTGAGTTTCTGAGACTGTAATTCTTTTTTTTTTCTTTTTTTTAGACTGTAACTCTTTAGGGGAGTAGAAAGTAGAAAGCCTGTCTTTTCCCCATGTGATGTTACAGTTGTGCTTAACTGGCTTCAAATGAAGTAGAATTGAGTTTCTGTAACTGGGAAGTGTAGACCTAACTGGTCAATGGCCCAGAATCCTAGGAAACGGATAGACCCGAGGCTTCCTCTGTGGCTTCTTTTCCTAGTGTGTCCCTAGGAGAGTTTGGTAGTTACTTTCCATTGAGACAAGGAGAGAAGATTCCTATTTGTTCCTTGCCACTCCTGTCTTTTGCCACAGAGCCTTCAGCCATTGTCCTCTGCAGCTTTTTTCCTCAGTAAATATGTTGGCAGGTTCAGGACTGTACCACCTCCGCACTCTGCAGCTGTTTCCTCAGTAGCCTGCCTGCTGCTCATTCTCCACCTGTAGGCTATGAGAAAGGTGGTGCCAAGAAAAAGACTTGCTTTGATGCCATGTTTTTCCCAGTGTTTCAAGCCTCCTCCTTTTTTTAAAAAAATAATTTTATTGGGGGCACATATAGCTCCTGTCACAAGCCATCCATTGTGTCAAGCACATTTTTACATTTGCTGCCATCATCATTTACAAAGCATTTTTTTTCCTACTTAAGCCTATGTTATTGGCTCCTCATTTGTTTATTTCTTTTTCCTATCTTCCCTCCTCTCCCTCACTCATGAACCATCTCTTCCTTGTGACCCTTCTGTAAGGGGATGTCCAATCATCTACAGATGGGCTTTGGGTCTCCACTTCTCACTCCCCCTCATTCACATTGATATGATTTTTTTATTCTGAGTCTTAGAACCCATTGACACCTCATGATTGCACAAGCTGATATGCTTCTTCCATGTGAATTTTGTTGCTTCTCAGCCCCTTGTTTATCTTCAAATCTTTAAGACACCAGATGCTATGTCATTTGATAGTCAGGGACCATCAGTTTTCTTCACCACATTTGCTTATTCCCCCATTTTGTCTTCAGCAATTTTGCTGGGAAGCTGAGTAGCATGTAATGCTGGGTCATTAGAACAAAGTGTTCTTGCATTGAACACTTTATCTGTTTGCTACCATAATACTTAACATAAATATAGGTACATAGAACTCTTTCCCCATTATCATATAAAAATTTGTTTACCTATGCACATGCCTGTATTTAGATGTCTATAAATGCCCTTTGTCTCCCAGTTCTTTCCTCTATTTCCTTTTACTTTCCTCTTGTCCCACAATCATGTTCAGCCTTCCTACAGGTTTCAATAATTCCTCTCAATTACATTGCACATGATCAAGCCCTACCAGACTTGATCATCCTACACCCTCCTCACCATTGATTTTAGATCACTCGCTCCCTTGTCTCTGCAAATCGCCTTCTTTGAGGTGTGACTGAGCTATGTATTCTAGTGACCATGTGAATACTTTTGAGTTTTCATTCTAGATACAATGTCTGTGCAACTTGAAGAGAGGCTTATCCTGTCAGGGTAGTATTAGGTATGTTGAAGATGGAGGTTCCTATGTCCTAAATCTTATTACTTTCTTTGGCCCTCTCCTTAGCTAAGTAACTAAATCCAGTCTGAAACTGTTTTCCATTGAGTCAATAGGACATATCTGTGGGATATGGTGAGCAGCATACTCCATATCCCAGGATGGTCATTTGCATCACATGCTGAAATTCTAATTAAGAACTCATGCTGGAATTGACACTTTGGTTAGAACTTTTGTGTCAGCAGGCCATGATATTTTCTGCCCTTGAGGGAGAGTATCTGTAACAACCTTGGATGTTTCATTTAATGTGGTTTTGCGCCTAAAGCGAAGTCAGACTTGAGGTTGAAAACTTTTCAGAGGTGCATACAATCAACACACTCTCACTGAGGATGCGAGAACTGAGATGCAAAGGGGTTAAAGTAGGTCACACACTTCTTGGCAAGGCCAGCATGGACACTTGCTACATTTTACTGCCTTCTTGGAAGATGAGAGTCAGTATCTAGAAGTCCTTTTTTGTCTTGAGAAATTTAGATGTAGGTAGTAGCTTTTTTTTGGGGGGTGGGGGTGGGGGGGCGGGGAGGCATCACTGCCCTCAGGTGGTGGGAGTAGGAGGCCCAGCCTTTGCTCCGTGGAGCTGGAATCGAACCTCCATCCCAGTGGGCCGCAGTCCCGTGCACAACCACTACGCCACCGGGGCTCAGCCCGGTTGTAACTTTTAAATATCTATGACCAAGTAATATTGCCTGAGACCTCTAGAGTACCTGTTTGTCACATGCTTTGGGAATAAAGTGCAGAAACAACAAGCGTACTCTGTTTGTGTTCTGTACTATATGATAACTATATCATAAAGCACTGTTAACTTGGGTCAGTTATTGGTATGATTTTGCTTCAATGTGTAGCATTTTGCTGTGTTCATTTGGACAACTCCTTTAATATTTCTACTACAAGAAAAAATTCTAAATGAAAAATTAACTATAATCTGTCTTTTAAAAGTACATGTGTAGATTTTTGGCATTGCTATGAATATAGTACTTCATTATTTAATTAATTAGCACAAATAGGCAGCTCAGCCAAGGTTCTTTTTTATTCTTCAATCACATATTGCTGTAGTCAATCTCCATCTTCTTGACATTCATGGATTACATTTACTGCATCTATTCAGTTCATAATCCTTAGATTATGCTCCATGCCCCTTCTAGCTGAGATGCCATTAACCTCTATCCCTATCCTTCATTTACCCAGCTACAACACTTCATTTATCCATTCTCCTGCATTTCCATACATTATTTGAAGTCTGACTCAACTCTCATGTCTTCTGTAAACTCTCAGATCTTTTCAGGTAGAATGAATCACTGGCTGCTACTGGCTTCATGTAGCTTTGTGTTTGAATTGCTGTCTGTAGTTCAGTCTGCCTTGTCTTGTGATTACTGGTAAATATAACTATCTTCACCTCTGTAGTTAGTGTGTCTGGAAAGCAAAAATCCTGTCAGTTCTGTGTCACTACATAAATGGTAAGAAGTTGCTCATCAGAAGAAACCGGTTGCTTTATGACTTATGTGCTCATAGCATCACTACTACTCAGACACCAAGGGAATATCTGGATAAATGATATGTCTAGATGTTGAGCAAGTAAAAAAATGAGTATTTTGGTTACTGTGTATTTTCCTTCACTTGGTATCAAATGAAAAATTTTGATTATTTTCATTTGATATGTAGCTTATAAATAACTACATAGAATTCCATATCATCCCTTTCCCAACCCACCCACCATTTTTACCCCTGGATTACTCAGTGTTGCTAAAAGAATTATGCATTTCCTTTTTCTCAACAGAGTAACAAATTATTCAGGAGGATGTTCCAGTGGGGATGTTCAAAGGGGAGCATCTTTTTAATGAATTTATTTCTTTGACCCAGACAGTAGAAGTGCCGGGGGTGATGAAGCAGACTTGGAAAAGGGCCCTTTTCTGTTTTGACGAGCCTTGCTTAATGTTGGGTTAATGAAAAATAACCTTACCATTGATTTCAGATTCATGTATACCTGGTCTTTACATTTTTTGTGGACATCACCAAGTCATTTTAATATTAAACACCCTTGAGGGAACATATTTAGTCTGGTTTCACTTTCCTTGGTGAAGTGCTAAGTGACAGCAAGGGAACACAATATTGATTGGGTCTAATTAAAATGCTTTCTGTAGCCTCTATTACCATCTTGATATTTCTTCTTTTTCTTAAACCCACTTTAAGTATGTATTCTGTGTGTGGAAAATAATTTTGTATTTACTTTTTTTTGATTGAAATCTATCTTTTTTCCTTACAAGAATATGAATAACAGGGATTTTGATCCAGTCTAAGGTAATACTGTATCTGAGAATTCACACTAGACTTGGAGTGATCACCTTGGAGTAGGCTTTTTCTTTACTCTGACTTAAGTACCCATTGTGTCAAAACAGTGGGGTCCTATCAGATGGTTTCTGAGGTTCGCATCAGTAATCATATTGAATGTTTATATTTTGATGCTGATCAATTTAGAGGATAAACCCCAAACTCCTTTGCAGTTGATTTGATTCCAACGGCTTTCTGCCGTTTGTAAATATTCATAGGTGCAGATACCCTCATTTTTATCCTGAGGAATGGCTTGGGGGTTAGAACCACCGACCTTGGGGTTGTTAGTCCAATCTTTATCCAACAGTGCACCAGGGTTTCTGTTTAGAAGATGAATGGATATGTTTTCATGTATCTCTATGTCATATAAAAAAGTATTGGATTTGAAGTTCTATAAGATTTGGCATGAATCCTCAATGGTTAATTAAAAAAACCCCAAGTAACAAATATATTTTTATTCAACTAATCTATTCAGTTTCTCTGTTATGCTCTTAGATGAATGAATAGACGTAAACATATTGGTTGTGTTTCTTTTTTTTAATGTATGGTTTTATTTAGCACAAATAAAATGCCCAAATAATGGGCCATTTATTCATTTTCTTAACTGTGCAGCCTGATGTTGGGATTGGTGACTGATGGCCAGTTGGGCTGCTTTTTCTACAGTGGCTTTGTGATTCTTGGAGGAAACATTGTGAGTGATCTCTGCACAGTAAGACTTGTTGCAGAGCAACACTTCCAGTCCCTTGACGTTGTGGACCAGGGCCTTACAAAAGCCACTTGGCAGCATGTGCTTGGTTTTCTTGTTGCTCCCGTAACCAATGTTGGGCATCAAGATCTGGCCCTTGAATCTCCTCCACACCCTGTTGTCAATGTCTTTGGGTTTGTGCCAGTTGCGCTTAATCTTGACATAGCGGTCAGATTGGTGCCAGATAAACTTCTTGATCCTCCTTTTGACAATTTTAGGCTTCACCGGGGGTCTGAGGGCAGCTATGATGCCAGAGATGGCTGCCTCCTCTGTAGGCAGCACCGAAGAAGAGCCAGATTGGTTGTATTTCTAAGTTTAAAAAAAAAAACTTAGTTTTGAACATTCAAGATGAACAGTACTGGTGAAACAGGATTTTAAAAATATTTATTTATGATTACAGTCTTAATGATAAGATAACAAACAAAAAAGACAAGATAAAACATGATAATATCATAAATATATAAACATAAATACCATATAAAATATGATACTGAACGAGAGGTGGCAATTTTTATCTGCCAAGCTAATATGGAAGGCAGGAGCCATGTGATGTAGTAGATCCCTTGGGCTGATATCTACAAAGCCAGCAGTTTGAATCCACCAGCGGTTCCTCCAGAGATAATGCACCTGTCTGATCTTTGTAAAGATGTACAGCCTCAGAAACCCAAAGAAGTTATTCTCTATTCTGTAGTGTCATCATGAGTTAGAATCCCTTGATGTCAAAGAATTTGTTTATCTTTTAATATAGAAGATTAGAATTGAGTACAGTTTTAAATTAAACACAAGAAGGTTGTATTAAAGTATAGGCATGGACGTGGAAGCAGCTAGGATAAACCAAAGCACAAGCTCATTGCCATCCAGTTGATGCTGACTCACAGTGAGCCTGTAGACCAGGGCAGAACTGCCTCTGTGACCTTCCCAGACTTTAACTCCTTGCAGGAGTAGAAAGCCCTGTGTAGCTCTGCGACCACTGTCACATGTGCCATAAGTCTTGAGTACCACATTTTGGGGCCCGTAGAACTTGCTACATCTTTTAAGTTCTTTCCACCATAATTTCATTGATAGAAAAGGAAAAGACTAATATTTACTGGACATGTGCTTGACATCACTTTTGGCAATCATTCCTTCTAACATGATGTTAAGTTGATGGAATGTAATTATACCTAACAGGCCAAAATCCAGGGCTGTCTAGTTGATTCTGACCCATAGTAGCCCGACAGAACAAAGTAGCCTGTCCCATTTGGCACCTTTCTTCCATGCTGCCCACCTTTCACTGAGTAGTGATGCACTTTACCCACTATGCCACCAGAGCTTTTAAATTATGCACACTAGGATAGCTTTCGAATATTTATAAGGGAAGGCTATAATTAAATAAGAAAAGACTTAAAAACTTTTTGCAAAATGAAACTAAAATAATGGAATATCTCCATGATTTTCTGGCAGTCCATTTTCATATTGCCTGATCTGAGATGTTAAAGTTTCTGTGATGTTCATTTATGCAAACCAGTTGTATCATCTGTTAGCATTGCAATATTGGTATTTGGCCTATTTATTTGAGTTATTTTCCATTTCTCTATCTGTGCAATGTGATAGTAACATGCATAGGAGGGGTCAATGTTGTCTTCCCAATCATTGTTCAAAATGATTTCCACTGATACTTGAATTTGAAATCTAGAACAAAATCAGTTTTTACTCTTACAATGGGATAGGTTTTTAAAGAAAATATTGTGTAAATCAGTAGATGTAATCTGTTGCTGATCAAGTGTTCTGTATTCTCAGAGAAGGTCTCTCAATGGTTATAAACTGGGATTAAAAGGAGAATTCTATTACATCTTGACTGGTTTGCTGTGTAATTGGACATGGTGTTAATAAAGTCATCCTATGAAGTTATTCCATATCTGGAACAATTATTGTTCCATCCCTTTCATTTCAAAGACCAAGCCCAGCATTGTGCTTATTTGTCACATCAAATGCATGTATTGATGGAATAAACTCACCAATGGCATAGATCCTATGAAACCAGGAAAAGGTAAATGTTTACATTGATCACGATCAGGAGTAGGGGCCCCTCAATAATGGACCACAGGTACTCATGTAGAGCCATCTGTATGTAGTATGGTGATATGGAAAGTCTAAATACAATTCAGCTCTGTCTCATCTCTCTCTCTCACTGCCAGGGTCATTGCCAATGCACAGTGGCCCTATAGAACCAAGGAGAACTGCCCCCAGAGGTTCCCAAACTATACCTCTTTATGGGAATCTATGGGTATCTGGTGGTTTAAACAGCCGACTTTTCAATTCGCAGTCCAATGCACAACCACTACACCACCAGAGTTCCTCTGTCTCACATAGTCATAATTAAAAGCCAAACTGTACACACTGATATTATAATCATAGAGTCTTGGGACTTTAGAGGACTGTAAAAGTATCTAATCTGTTGTGATTTGATCTTTCTGAGCTCATGACCATTATTTATTTTAATATCAATTTTTAATTATATGACAAACACCCATTGTCTACTTATAAGATGGGATAAGTAAAAAAGAATTGCTGCAAAAAATAGAAACATTTGTTAA